>WTSP01006756.1:86379-99103 GCA_025331215.1 Actenoides lindsayi | reverse complement strand
GGTTATAAATTAATAAAGTGTCTTCTCCTTCCTCTCCTGGCTCTCTCTTTACTGATTTTGTGTTGCTGCATCTCTTCACTCCCGGTATAAACAGTGACAGACAGGTGACCCTAAACTGACCAATGAGATATTCCATTCCATGTACATCATATTCAGTATAAAGCTGAGGGATCACGAGGGTCAAGCTCTCTTCTTCAGTGGTCAGTGTCCAAGGAGGACTGTCCATTCTGCCTTTGATCCCAATCCATGTGTTCCTGAATCCAGTTCCAGAATCCAGCTCCTGAATGTGGTTCCCATCTCCTGCCAAGTCCAGTCTGTGACTTCCCCAGTGTCTGTTCCACAGCATCAGGGGTGATGGCAATATAATTGCCATCGGTGGATTGGGTTCAATACTGATTTTTGCATGTATTTGCATATATTTGCATTTTACTATTATTGCTTTCATTAAAGCTGTTTCAGTTTTCTTTTCCAATCCATAAGTCTCTCTCTCTCTCTCTCTTATTCCCTTTCTCTTCCCCTTTTGGAAGTAAGTGGTGTTAATAGAGTATGTCTGTCATTTGTCTAGTGGCTGGCCCTTGACAATTCCATGCAAAGTAACCTCAGTTCTTTAAAATGCATTCACATCTCCAGAAATTTTGATTTTATTTTTCTGCAACACCCTAGATCTGCCAATTGTTGAGAAAAGGTAAGAAAGCTTTTGGCTCAGAATATCTTCATCAGGTCATTGAATCATCTGGTTTAAACAAACTGTATTTTTACATACCTCCCCCCTTACATGAGTATTACAAGACCATCAACACATAATAGAAAAATGGTATCTTAAAAGCAGAACTTGATAAATTAAAATAACACTTACAGGAGCACTGTCATGTTCCACAGAGAAATTGCACACAATACATGTTTCAGGATCATTTTCACTGAATGCTGGTATCTTTCTGATAGCAGACAGATACAGCACATCCCTTTGAGAAGCCGGCCACACCCTCTACAGAGAAACACCTGAATATAAGCTTTTCCAGTTTTGCAAATTAAGTACTTACTATGCTTAGATAAAGAAAAAAAAACAACAAACAAGGCAAAACATGTCAGTCATGTTATTTAAATAAAAAAGTTTGAAGTTGGTAATTTCATGTGATTTTCAAAACTGAAACAGAATGTAGTTGTTGTACAGATGTGTATCGAGTTATATGGCTACACTTCATTTAAAAAAAATTAAGGCAAAAGTTTAAGCCCTTTGAAAGGTAGGGAACCAAGCTACAATGACTTTTTCAGTAGACAACCAGGAAGAGGTACTTCCTCTCCTGTTCTCTCAACCTGAGGTTTGCATTTTAGTTAATGTTTGTAAGCTACAAACTGAATTAGTGGTTAAGTATAAATAGATGCATCTACAGTTATTTATGTTTCCATAAATATGGAGGGGGGGTAAGAGAGTAAGAAATATTTGTAACAAATATTTCAAGAAGCTACTACTCCATTGAGACAGATATGGTAATATCTAAGAGAAGGTTTCAGAAGAAAAGTATCTGATAAAGTAAAACTATACAGAAGACATTTTCCTGATGCTCAGTAGGGAAAAAAAGTCTAGCTTTTACCACAACACTATACAGTTCACACAACTGCCTTATTCAAAAGTTGTAGTCTGCTGTTACAGCAGTTTTAAGGTAACCATGTTACTAGTAAAATGGTAAAAAAATAATAGATTTGTTTTAATATTTGAGTATACTAATACTTGGAATTGTGAAAGATTAAGGATGAATTTGTACATTTCATTCCCATTTTTTGGAAACTGTTAGGTTAGTTTTTGAGTTATAAGTCAAATGAACATTTTAGTAAAACCACATCAGAACTGATTTGGGTAAAAAACCATAATGAAGTTAAAAGAACAAATGTACCAGCAATTATACCATCTCATAATGCAAATGCATATGTGAACTAATCATAGTCAACAATAGCTTGCATTATTGCAACAAAACATATGGTACAGTGCTATGGATTTCTTCCTTGTAATCAGTGTCAATTTATTGCTTCAGTTTGCTTTAGATGACCCTTGCATTGCTGCCACTGAGATTAAAAACAGTCTTCATTTGTTATTACAAGCTCTATCAGACACATACACAACCAATTTTGCTATCAAGCCAAGTTTGAAAAATTGACAGTTGCAGTTTAATAGAGAACTTGTTCTGAACTGTTGTTTTGAATAGTATTTTAAGTCATTAATCACAGAATCATATAATGGCTTGTGTTGGAACCTTAAAGAGACCTTAAAGATCATCTAGTTTCAATCTCCCTGCCATGAGCAGGGACACCTTTCACTAGACCAGGTTGCTCAAAGCCCCATCCAATATGGTATTGAATGCATCTAGTGATGGAGCATCTGCAACTTCCCCAGGCAACCTGTTCCAGTGCTTCACTACCCTTATAGTGAAGAACTTCTTCCTAATTTCTAATTTAAATCTACCCTCTTCCAGTTTGAAGCCATTACCCCTCATCCTATCGCTACAAACCCTTGTAAAAGGGCTTAAGATGTTAAAGCATTTCATCACTGATTAGAATACATAAGCCCCAGACTTTCTCGCTAAGGTGTATATACAGGTGAAGTGTTATTACCTTATGCATCTGGTAAATGATGATTGCATTATCAGCTAAATTTTCCACAACATGGAAATTTTCAATTGTTGCTAAAAGAGGGGAAAAAACCAATCCATCAGTAAACAAGCACAGATATTAGTTCAATGTTATAAACAGTATGCTTGCTGATAAACATGCAGAGCTTAAGAATGGATTCCTTACTTTCCCAGTCATTACGAACATCGACATTCCAGAAGTAGTGGCAAACTTCATGCCCTGTTACCCCTTTAACAGCATGTGTTGCTTTCAAAGGATCTAAAACTATTCCATTTTCTTCCACCTCTCTTCTGTACACCTATGGCCAAATACAAAGAAAGAAATGCAGAACAGAAATTGTCAAAACTGTTAATGTTTTAATTGTTTAAAGTTTCATTGGCTTTGATAAAAACTTACCTAGAAGACTACCACATGAATAATTTGCCATGTCAGTGTTCTCTGAAGTTCTTGCATGGCACTTCACATTAAAATACCAGTATTTTGAGAATCTCTACTCCAAAAATGACTAAGCTAACTTATTTGTCACTATGCACAAGAATGCAAACAAGCACAATGGAGCAGCCGACAGCAACTTGCTACCATAGAACATTTCATACATTGAATTTACACATCATTTTGATACCAAGTTTTAAGTAGGAGAAAATGAGAAAGGAATCTGCAAAGACAAAGCTATTGCAAGATTTGCATAAGGTTTTAACAGCACAACTTGCTGAGTGATAACATTCAAAGAGAATAAAAATATCTGTCTTCACAGCATATCATCTTATATCAATTAAGCAAAAAACCAAATGTTCACCTTCATTTCTCCTTCTTCTACCACTAGCTGCCAATTGGCATCTCCTCCTACATCTTGCAAGGAATATGTCATATGGTTTTGTACCATCTCTTCCACCTTTAAAGGAAAAAATATACATGTTAAAATCATTCTTTCCATCTTCTTGGGCAGTATTGGAAGCCAATACTTCAAATCCTGTGTAGGAGCTGAACTTGGACAACAGAGCCTTCTATCACAGGTTAAGACCAAGCAGATACTTCTGGCCTTCAGAAACAAAAGCCAAAATCTTGATTCAACTTTCAACTTAATTCTTTATGGGTACTTCCCTAACCTTACTTTGCACCTCTAAACTGTCAAAACTCACTATTTCTACCTAAAGACAATTTTATTTCAGCATGTAGTAAATTACTTCAGGTATCTCCAAATAGAATTGTAAGACTTGAAAGCCAATATTTACTGAAGAACATTTAAAAAGCTGGAGGGAGGGGAAGAGAGAGAAGCTCTAAAAAAGTGAATGCATATCAAAAGTCATATTGAAACAGCAGTGAAGGAAAGAGTCATGAGCAAAGCATGTCTATTCTGTTTCATTGTCATCTTTGCACAGTTGCCAGCTAGAAAAACAACATAAATGCTTACATTCCAAAAAATTAAAATGATGCAAAGACTCCGCTACTGAAAAATACTCATTTAAAAATTACTTATCTAGACAATTGCGTGCTTTTCTTAAAGGCCAAATATTTGATACATTTTTATCAAGCTATGTGAAAACTTTTTTTATTTGTTCCAAATAATGTGCATAAAAATGGGTGGTAGGACAGGAAACTGATTTTTATTTTAAATCTACAGTCTTATTCTATGTTTATTTTGTTTCCATCTTCCCCATTTCCAAATCTCACTCTCATCCAAATAAAAATACAGACAAAAATATAAAGTATCCATTGCTGTGTAATGTTTACAAGTGCTGGAAACAAGTTAATAACTTTTTCCACCTAAAAGGTAGGCAACTACTGAAACTCATCACAGCAAACAAGTCCATGTAATTGACACTATTTTCCTGAATTACTAGAAATATCTTTTCTAAAAAGGAAAAGCACTGCAAGCAAAGTTTAGTCAACTGACCAACATACAATTAGTCTAAAAAGCAAACAATGACAAGATTAATAGCCTGAACCTAAAGTGGTTTTTGCACAACTTACAAAAATGTTTTATATGCACATTAGGCTTCATAACCTATAAAACGTAACTAAGTAGTACAAGTATAAAGCAAAATTAAAGAATACTTAATGACCTTTTTTCTGACATGATATAGAATTGAAAGATGTTATTATAATTTAAAGCAGAAATTTTGTTTGTACAATGTACTCTTTGGGCAATATACAAGTTAAGAAATGCAAAATTCTTTAAGTTGTAGACATTTTAATTAAAGCTACTGAAATCAATCCAATGGTTTCACAAGATTTGGGCCTCTGAAAAAGCAACATGCATTCAAGCAGAATGTAAAAAGACAACTGTTTAGTATAGGAATAGAGAACTTTTTTTCTCTCAACATACTAGTTTAAAGCAAGCACAGTGATTTATGTAACAAAAACCCTAGGTTCTAGAGAAGAGGATGAAATACAGCAAATATATGCAACCCCCACTATACACATTAATACAATACCTGGGCGCTGAATATGTGAACATCAGAGGCACTGACTAGATCAATGGAAGACATGGAGGAAGAGTGACTATAGGGCTACCAGAGACAAAGAATAAACCAAGTAATCAGAACAAAGGCACGACAGAGCATTCAGTACCAACTTGAAAGCACAAGATAATGAATAAAAGGAAAACAAAAGCACCATAAGCAGCAAGCACAGCAGTGAATGCTGATTTCACGCACCTATTATGTATTATGCTCCCAGTGTAACACTAAGAAGAGCATAGCATTTCCAGTAACACTAAAACCAGTCAATTGATCCTATATGCAAGAGACTGGATTTTTATTTTTTTTAATCAATTAAATTAATTTTGGTGAAGTTGCTGAGGTTAGCAAGTTGGGATTTATTTTCCTTTAATATAATCTCTAACTGGCAAGCCTGATACAAGTCAGGAGTATTCTAAATAGATACTGAAGTATTATATAGAAATATAAGTCATCCCATTATTCAGAGGAGATCATGAGAAATATCTTACCTTTTGGACAAATCTGTGAGTCCCCACAGCAGAAGGTAAGGATGTTGGCCAGTGTAATCTGACCTTTTCACTTTGGGTCTGCAACAAAATAGGTTTAATTATTGGTAGTCAGTAGCTACTGGGTGGACTATGAAACAGAGTGAGACATCCTCAATCTATATAGTAGCTACAACAACTAATGCTGTCCGTGACAGACATGAAGTTGTCATCCTGCTGGAGTTCTCAGGAAGTGAATGGACCTAGAAACTGAATTACCCATTCATCTGGGTAAGCAAAATAGATTGGCAGCATTAAGGATGTTGCATCTATGTAGTAGTAGAACAGTCACTCAAAACTTTTGCTTTCTGCTAAGAGGTACTATATGTCCACTAGAAAGTCTTATAATTCTTAACCAAGTTATTGTATTCACTATATTCATAAGCCTAAAACCTTTTAAGACAAAGGAGGCACCACTTTGATATTCCCTCTCATTTCATACACTACTATATGTTCTCATATTCTATATATTTCATCACATGCATCCTATACCTTTTTGATCCTTGTCACTGAAGTGTATTCAAGAAATGAGTTAGAGAAATAGCCAAAGCCTACTCAATTTATTAATAAAAACAAGAACCAACAGAACTATGTCTTTCCTATTTCACATACTGCTACAGTCAAAAGAAACTTCAGAGTAATAATTAGGTTTTGAAAAATAGCTAGAGTATTTCATATTCTTATTTGCACAGGGCATCAATTATATATAAAGATAAGTTTAATACAGGATTAATACACTTATTTAGGAATTAGAAATCAGAGACATTCAATTAGCTTAACACACTATCCTTTTCTATGCAAGTTATGAAGTCACTTTCTCAAAATTAGTGTTTAGCAATGATATTTAACTGTACAAATATTAAGTAGTGAATTCCACTTATAAGTGTCAGTATAAAATATCCAGATTTTCAGGAGATACACCCCAGGACTAAGTCACAGAAGTCTTTCATGAAGTGCCCATCATTAACACATTTTTCTAGTACCAATACCTGTTCTTCCATTTTATCCTGTCTATCGAGGGCAGCTTCAACAGCATCAAAGAATTCTTCTTCATTAATCAGACTATTAGGACCCTCCTAGAGCATAAGAAACAAAACTAGTTCAAAATTTTGGAGACACAAGAGGCCCCACTGAAGTTTAATATTAGAAATAGATATTTATATATTATGCATATAACTGACAGAAGGAAATTTCTTCTATAGACCTCAAATATTTTCACCAATATTCTTAGATTACAATTCATCTGAAAACCCTACTTGTTAAAGGAAATTATTTCCTTTAATGACAATTTAGGGGTAGTTCTATAGACAAGCGAAAAAAAAGGAAAATGAAGAAGACTGAGTAACAGTGTCAATATGCTTTGACATCAGATTTAGGTTTTAATTAACATGTATCTTCTTTTAAAAATGTTCACAGTGTGTCAGTAAAGTAAACATTAACATAATTGTGTAGTTAGACTTGTTCTAAGCATTCTAGTGCCCTAGGGTGGATTTCAGATATGTGCTCAAAGCATGAGACAAGACAAAATCCTGGGGATCACTATTGAAAATTCTTGGAAAGAACAGTTTAACAATAAACAGCAGGTAGAGTTGAGTCAACTATTAAAAACTTGTGTCCACTAAGTAAAACGATAATTTAATAAAACTAGGTTTACTGCTTTTATTGTATTGTAAAACAAACTGGTCCAGCAAATTCCAAAAACCTACAATGGGGATATCTGGGAGAAGCAGCTGGGTTCATAACCAGGTAGATAAAATTCAACTTCCTACCCATCTTTTTCTTTTACAGTGCCTCAGTCACAATGGAGAACCTAAGCTCAAGTATCTTTTAAATATCTCAACATATTAGTACCATTTCTCAGACTATGATTTGTAAGCAGAAACCTGTTTTATTAATGCAAATGAAAAGGTCAAGTTCTTAAAAATGATGCGAAGTACATTATAGGTGCATTAGCTTACATGATTCTTCAGAAGGCAGTTTAAGAGCTTTAGAATTTGACCAAATAACCAAATTGAGGAGGAAGCTGCTAAAACATTCAATTTAACAGATGAAGCAGAACCTAAAATAATTGAATTTACAAAGCATTTCAAGTGTCAGTGACAAGTTAAAAATGAATTCAAGTTAAACTTCAGATATCTAGGACTGCCTCTGCAGTTATGGTTTTCATATTTGCATTACACATCTATACAGCTGACTCATTAAAAAGAGTACAAAACTTGCATATAAGCAGTATAAAATGTACAAGAAAAATTATTAAAAAGACAGCAGAAATATCTGTAATCAAAATGCTTTGGACAACAGCAGAATTGTGGGAGACCTCAGCTGGTCCAAGGGATCGGAATTTAAGTTTGATAGTGACCTTGAGTGGACATCTGTGTAGCCTTGAGGAGTCCAGAAAGTCCTGAGAAAAAGAACTGCTAGTCCACAAACAGAGAAAGCTTATCAAAGTTACAACAGAGAGAAAAAAGCAGCCAATTGTGAACTGGTGGTCTTTGCTAGGGCCAATCAGGTGTGGACACTTGTTCTTGGGAGGGTTATAAAAGGGCTTGTTGGCACAATAAATTTGGCTTTTGGGGAAATCATATCTGCATTGAATCTGTCTCAACAGCGACATCTGGTGACCCCGATGTGCCCCGGACTGCGGGACGAACCCCTGGACTGCAGGAAAAGCAGTGGAGACGGAGCCCGCTGTAGCTGAGAGCAGCAGTGGAGCTGCTAGTCTGCAGACCGATATTTGACACCTAACGTACCAGGTGAGCCACCGGGAACGTGGGTGGGTCTCTCACTAAAGATCAGCGTTCTAAATGCGTGGAAAATAATTTCGATGAAAAAAGGACTTAAATTGGAGGAATCGATTTTAAAAAAGATGCTTATATGGAGTAAAAAGAATGGCTTCCAAGTGCATTGATAGTGCTGTCCGTGGATGTGGGGAGGCAATGGGACTATTAACTACTTGGTGCTTGAAAAAAAAGGACTGAGTGCACTCTTAATAGGGCGCTTGAGCAGCATATTACAAGGATTAATTGTACATGTAGGGGTTATTGATGTGGACTATCAGGGGCAGATATGTGCAATGGTGTCAACAGCAACCCTTCCGGTTACAATCAAGGCGGGCACTTGGATTGCTCAACTTGTACCTTTTATGAGCTCCATGCCAGAAACAGATCGAGTCTTCCATGGAACCCGTGGCTTCAGGTCTACAGGGAAGCCCCAGGTGTTCTGGTCACAACACATTACCAAAAATAGGCCAGAAATGGTTTGTAACATCGCTATGACGGGTGCCTCTTCATCCCAAGTGAAGTTGACCAGACTCCTTGACAGTGAGGCGGATATGACTGTTATTTCGCAGGCTAGATGGCCGCCCTCTTGGCTGTTAATTTCCAATACAGAAGGAGTCCTGGGGGTGGGGGGAGTGCAAAACAGCTATATAGCAGAGAAGCCTGTCTTGATAAGTAACCCGGAAGGGCAGCCAGCCACAATAAGGCCCTATGTCACTACCCTACCTCTTAACTTGTGGGGAAGAGATGTGATGAATCAGTGAGGAATGCGCCTCACCACGGATTTTTCAATAGGGGCCACTGTGCTGCAGGGCGTGGAGCAACCAACACTGGCATTGACATGGCTAACAAACAAGCTGGTGTGGGTGAACCAGTGGCCCCTCAGTCAAGAAAAGCTCACGGCCCTGAAGGCTTTAGTTGCAGAGCAGCTGTCTGCGGGACATATCAAGCCCTCTCATAGTCCATGGAACACACCAGTGTTTGTGATTAAAGAGAAATCTAGGAAATGGAGGCTATTGCATGACTTAAGTAAAATAAACAATGTAATGGCATCTATGGGAGTGCTGCAGCCGGGACTGCCATTGCTGACAATGATCCCAATGCAATGGGAAATTGTTGTAATGGATCTAAAAGATTGGGTTTTTTACCATTCCTTTAGCAGAACCTGACCTGGAGAAGTTTGCCTTTACAGTACCTTCAGTGAACAACAGTGAGCCATCAGAAAAGTACCATTGGAAAGTCTTACCTCAAGGGATGAAAAATTCCCCAACCATCTGTCAATGGTTTGTGGCAAAGGCATTAAGCCCAATATGTGCCGAGTATCCGAGGTGTTACTGTTATCATTATATGGATGACATTCTATTAGCCACTCCCTCTCAGCTCTTGCTAGGTGAGATGGAGGCTAAGGCGTTGGAAACATTACAGCAATTTGGCCTATTTATTGCACCTGAGAAGGTACAGCGTCAGCAGTGTTGGTTATACCTCGGTATGAAAGCCTTGGAGCAGACAGTTATGCCACAACCCATTCAGTTACAGGTGAAAGTAAAAACCTTAAATGATGTACAAAAATTAGTTGGGATGATTAATTGGATTCGGCCTTATTTGGGGTTACCGTCGTCAAAATTGCAGTCGCTTTTGGCACTATTGAAAGGGGACGCAGACATCGCCTCACCGTGTAAGCTAACCCCTGAAGCAAAACAAGTTGTAGCTGAAGTTGAGCAGATGATAACCACAAGACATGTATGGCGGATTGATCTAGCCACTGCCATACAGGTCTTTGTATTAGTGGACAGAATGATACCTTTCACCATGATAGCCCAGTGGAATTCTGATTGGCAAGACCCACTACACGTAATGGAGTGGGCCTTTTTACCGTTTCAACCAAACAAAACAGCACCAGGCCTTTTTGACTCCTCGCTCAAATCATCATTAAAACTCGAACATAGTGTTGAGAGCTGATAGTCCGAGACCAGGAGCGAATAGTTATTCCTGTCCAGACTGATTATTTTGAATGGTGTCTGGCTAATAGCTCTGCTTTGCAGGCAGCATTAATAAATTACACAGGGCAAATTGACTACCACCTTCCTTCACATCCGTTAATCAAAACGGGGAGCCAGGTGCGTTTTGCGCAAAAGCAGCTGAGACAATTGGAACCAGTGGACGGGCCTACAGTGTTCACTGATGGTTCTGGGTAAACAGGAAAAGCGGCCATGGTATGGCATGATGATCAGCAATGGCAGCAAAGAGTCGAGCACCAAGGTGGCTCCCCCCAGGTTGTGGAGCTTTGAGCAATGGTAATGGTATTTCAAAGCTTTACAGGGCCAGTGAATGTAGTCACGGACTCGGCCTATGTGGCAGGACTGGTCTATTGTTTGGACAAAGCTGTACTCGGCCATGTGGAAAATGAAAAGCTGTTTAGGATCTTAAAACTGTTGTGGATGGAAATTCAGGAGCGTCGTTCGCCATATTACATCATGCATATTAGAAGTCACACCAGTCTACCTGGCTTCATTGTGGAAGGAAACACTCAGGCGGATGCTGCAGTGGCAGCGGTAGCAATGGGACCAGTGCCCAACATTTCCACCAGGGGCATCGGGTGTTGAGACGTCAATTTCAGCTATCTGACTCTGAGGCTCGTGCCATTGTGGCAGCATGTCCAGATTGCCAAGGCCAGCATGTCCCTCATTACTGTGGGACCAACCCTCGGGGATTGCGGGCACTGCAGGCGAAGCTGCTAAGGATGTCATTCGGCACTGGCAGTGGGCATTTTCTGTAGCCAGGGTCCCACAGCAGGTAAAAACAGACAATGGGCCGGCTTATGTGTTCGCCAAGGTAGCCACATTTTTACAACTCTGGGGCATCACTCATATTACAGGTATCCCGCATTCCCCTACCGGGCAAGGCATTGTGGAATGTGCCCATGGCACAATAAAACGCATGCTTCAAAAACAAAAAGGGGGAATGCTGGGGGAAGGCCCAGAAGCACAACTTAGCAAGGCTACTTATGTATTCAATTTTTTGCAGGTCTCCAATGACTCGCAGCAGCCACCAATGTTGCGTCATTTTGGATCATTAACAGGTGTGTCAGGAGTGGCCCCTGGCATCAAGGTTAGGGTGAAGGACCTGCAGAGTGGCCAATGGTCATCTCCATGTGATTTATTAACCTGGTGAAGAGGGTATGCTTGTGTTTCCACAGATGGCGGCCCTCGTTGGGTTCCTGCTCGCTGTATTCGTCCTGTTATGGATGGTTCATGCAACTGAAGAATGGATGATCCAACAGCCAAAGCAGAACGTATGCATAACTTTGGCGAATATAACGCATCAAGAAGCTTTATGTCTTTCTGTCGCTACCCCTGAAAATCCTTTTTCTATCTGTTTGGTCGGGTTGCCTCTAGACACTTGGCCAAATGCAATCCCTTGGCTTCTTCTTTGCAATGACCCACAATCCTGTGTTGATAATTGGGACTCTGTATATGCACATTTGCCTCAGGTAACGCAAGAACCTCAAGAGTTGGAGTTGTTAGGATCAGTCACAATGGATGCCTGTGTGATGTTTAACTATACCTACAACACCACTCGGAAGGGTCAGAATGTAAATGCTATTTTGTCTGTGTATAGAAATGTTACAGCCTGGTGTAATTACACCTCCTCCAATATATCACGCTCTTTTTCTGTTCCAGTTGCTTTGCCTGCAGGGATGTTTTTAATTTGGGGGGATAGAGTGTGGGGAGGAAACTTAATGGTGGGCCATGTAGTCTTGGACAGCTTACATTACTAACACGCAACCTTACTATGGTTCACAATAAAAAATGAACTAAAAGACATATACATCAATTTGAGGCTGGCTGTGAGGATACAGTCACCTTTTGGGGACCTGGAGAAATTATAGCTGCCTCAGCATTGGCACCCGGGGCTGCTGCTGCGGCAGCCTTGAAAAAACTGACAAACTTGGGGTGTTGGTTGAATAAGCAAACCAATGCTACATCGATTGCGCTGAGTGGCTTGTTGACTGATGTTGATACTGTTAGGCATGCTACATTACAAAATATAGCTGCAATAGATTTTTTGTTATTAGCCCAAGGACATGGATGTGAAGACTTTGAGGGGATGTGTTGTATGAATTTGTCAGATCACTTGGAATCAATACACAAAAGTATCCAGCTTCTGAAGGATGGAGTGAAGAAATTACAAGCAGATGATGAATGGAATTGGTTAAATAACTTGTTTAAAGGATGAGGACTGTCAGGGTGGTTGTTATCTGTGGCAATGTATCTCAAAGAGAACGGACATGTGGCCTATCCAAACTCACCTATGCCATAGCTTAAGACACCATCTT
>WTSP01006756.1:71306-86279 GCA_025331215.1 Actenoides lindsayi | reverse complement strand
CGCAACTTCCTCACAATAATATTGCAATGACATTAACCCATAATAGAAAAATGCTGTCTTAAAAGCACACTTTGACAGGATAAAAACAACACTTACAGGAGCACTTTCATGTTCTACAGAGAAATTGCACACAATCCATGTTTCAGGATCATTTTCACTGAATGGTGGTATCTTTCTGATGGCAGACAAATACAGCACATCCCTTTGAGAAGCTGGCCACACCCTCTGCAGAGAAATGCCATAACATAAGCTTTTCCAGTTTTGCAAATTAAGTACTTACTATCCTTAGATAAAAGAAAAAACAAGCAAGGCAAAACAAATCAATCATATTGTTCAAGTAGAAGTTTCTTCCAAGTTAGTAATTTCATTTTCAAAACTGAAAAGAGAAATTGGCTGTTATATAGATGTATCTATCAGGTTATATGGCTACACTTCGCTTGAAAAAATTTAAGGCACAAGTTTAAGGCCTTTGAAATGCAGAAAGCCAAGCTACAATTACTTTTTTCAGTAGGGAAACAGAATAGGAAGATGCAGTTCCCCTCCAGCTCCCTCAACCTCAGGTTTACATTTTAGTTAATACTTCCTAAGCTACAAACTGAACTAGTGGTTAAGTATAAATAGATGCATCTACAGTTGCTTATGCCTTGGTGTGGGTGGGGAATATTTAAAAATAATTATTTCCAAAAACTACTACTTCAGTAAGACAAATACGGTAAACTGAGGTTATCTAAGAGAAAGTTTCAGAAGCAAAATGTCTGATAAAATAAGAAAATCCACAAAAGCCATTTTCCTGACACTCAACAGGGAAAGGAAGTCTAGCTTTTATCACAACACATGTCACAGTTATCTTACTCAAAATCACATGTCCTCTGTTACAGGAATTTTAAGGTAAACACATTTCTGGTAAAATTGCCAAAGAAAAATATTTGAGGATACTAATACGGGGAGTCATGGAAGATTACAGATGTATCTGTACACTTCAGTCCCATTTTTTTGAACCTTTTAAGTTACAGGCATTGGGTTATAATTCAAATGAACATTTTCATAAATGTTTGAGAATTGTTTGAGAGGAAAAAACATACTGAAGTTTCAAGAACAAATGTTGTACCAGCAATTATAGCTCATAGTGCAAATCTGTACATCAACTAATTGTGGTCAACAATAGGTTGCGTTATTGCAGCGAAACATACAGTACAGTGGCATAGGTTTCCTCCTTGCAGTCTGTGTTGATTTATTGCTTCTGTTTGCCTTAGGTGACTCTTGTCTTGGCAGTAGTGATATATTTAGAGATTTAAAACATTCCTCATTTGTTATCACAAGATCTGTCAGACACATGCACAACCAATTATGCTATCAAGAAAGCCTGAAGAATTGACAAGGCTGAGTTTAATAGACAACTTTTTCTGAAATGTTGTTCTGTAAAGTATTTTAAATTGTTAAGGTATTCAAAATAAGACTAGAACACATGTCCCAGACTACCTCATATATACATACATCTGAGTGTTATTACCTTATGTGTCTGGTAAATGATGATTGCGTTATCAGCTAAATTTTCCACAACATGGAAATTTTCAATTGTTGCTAAAAGAGGAGGGAGGAAAAATAAATTTCATCAGTAAACAAGCGCAGATATTAGGTCAATGTTATAAAAGATATCCTTGCTAGTAAACATGCAAAGCTTAGGAATCAGGTCCTTACTTTCCCAGTCATTACGAACATCAACATTCCAGAAGTAGTGGCAAACTTCATGCCCCGTTACTCCTTTAACAGCATGGGTTGCTTTCAAGGGATCTAAAACTATTCCATTCTCTTCCACCTCTCTTCTGTATACCTATAGCCAAATACAAGGGGAGAAATGTAGAACAGAAATTGTCAAAACTCTTCATGTTTTGTTTGACATTTCATCGGGTTTTTAAAAAAAACACTTAGCTGGAAAACTGACACATGAATAATTTGCCATGCCAGTATTCTCTAGTAACTACCAATGCATACATTCTTACATGGCAATTCACACTGAAACACTACTATTTAAAAATCTCTACTCCAAAAGTGATTGAACTACCTGTATCACTTTGCACAAGGGTCCACACAAACAGCAGAGCAGCCAACACAGTAACTCACTACTCTAAAATTTTCATACATCAAATTTACACCATTTTGATACCAAGTTTCCTTTCTCATTCTCTCCTACTTGAATCTGCAAAGACAAAGCTATTTCAAGAGTTACATTTTGTATGAGTCAATATACAACAAGCCACAGCTTTTGCAGACACCAGTCCTAATTTAAAGGATGGTATTCTGAGAGAAGTTTCAACAGTGTAACTGATGAGTGATAGTATTCCCCCCAAAACCCACAGAATCATTCTGGTTGAAAAAGACCCTTAAGATCATTGAGTCAAATAGCAAACCTAACATTGCCAAGTTCACCAGATTGAAAGTATCTGTCTACACAGCATATCATCTTTAATCAATTAAACAAAACCCCAAATGTTTACCTTCATTTCTCCTTCTTCTACCACTAGCTGCCAATTAGCATCTCCTCCTACATCTTGCAAGGAGTATGTCATATGGTTTTGTACCATCTCTTCCACCTTGAAGAAAAAAAAATAAAAAGGCATTTTTAACTCATTCCTTCCATCTTCTTGGGCAGAGACTATCGTATTGGAAGCCACAAGTCAAATCCTGGGCAGGACCTGAATTTGGACAACAGAGCTTTCTGTTATAGGTTAAGAACAAGATGATACTTCTGGCCTTCAGAAGCAAAAGTCAAAATCCTGATTCAACTTTCAGCCTTATTTTTGTGGGTGCTTTCTATCCTTCCTTTACACCTCTGAACAGTCAAAACACACTATTTCTACCTAAGACAGGCTTATTTCAGCATATAGAAACTTAGTTCAGGTATCTCTAAGTAGAATTGCAATGCACCATATGATATTCACTGAAGAGCATTTAAAAAACTCAAAGGTGGGGAGAATGGGGAGGAAGACCTACAAGCTCTAAAGAAGTGAATGCATATTAAAAGTCATATTGACCAGAAATGCTTGCATTCAGAAAGAATTATGATCATACAGAGACTCTACCATTATAAGTACTCATTTAAAAAATACTTAGCTAGACAGTTATTTGGCCTTTAAGAAAAGCACATATTTGATACGTTTTTATCAAGCTATGCAACTACTTCTTTTTTTTTTTTACTCCATATAATGTGCACAGAAATGGGTGTGGGGAAAGGAAATGGCTTTTTATTTTAAATCTACAACCTTATTTTGTTTCTCTGGTTACCTGTGCCCTTCCAAGTCCTGCTCCTCTCCAATAAAAATAGAAGGAAAAATAAGGTATCCATTGCTGCATAATGTTTACAAGTACTGGAAACACTTTAATAACTTTTTTCCAGCCAAAAGGTAGGTGGCTATTAAGCTTGTCAAGCAAAAAAGTCCATATGATTGACACTGTTTTCCTGAATTACTAGAAACCTTTTGGTTTCAAAAGGAAAAGCGTGACAAGCAGAGGTTAGTTTACAGACCAAAGCAAAGATCAGTTTAAGTGCAGAATCACAAGATTAATAGCTTGAACTCGTAAGTGGTTTTGTAGAACTTAAAAAAATATGAAGCCTAGTGTGCATATAACATATAAACTACATTTGAGCAAGTAGTAGAAGTAGAAAGCAAAATTAAAGAATACCTAATGATCATTAGCTGATATGACAGAATTGAAAGATGTTATTTACATTAAATTTAATGCAGTAATTTGTTTGTGGGCAATACACTTTAGACCAGGAGGAAAAAAAGGTAATTGAAACAAGTGAAAATCCTCCAAAAATACAACATCAAAATAAAATCCATTGGATGGAAATCCTAGTTTCTCTTATTTTAACTTCTCTACAAAAAGCAAAGTTATCAGTCCAGTTTTTCTGTTTCTCTCAATTTGTTTTGAATTATGAAATAAAAACACCCACAAGATTTGTATTTCTGCTTTTAGAAATACAGAATATACAAATTTTTCTGCTTTTAAAAGAGATAGCACCTTTTCCTGCCAGTTGGTAGCAGGCTCCCTACAAGAGATTATTCTTCCTCCCCCCTCCTCAATCCCCCTCCCCTCCCCCAGTGAAACACTAACAGTACAATCTGAGTTGGGTACAAATGTGGACTATTTCAATATTCATTTTACTAGCTTTAGGACACACTTCTTTCAGAAAGGAATCCTTTCCATGCTCCCCAACATCTTCAGGGCCCTATGTCTCTTCTTCCCTAGCTCCTCATCTATTAAGGATGAAGCCAGTTTTATGTGCCTGTTTTGTCTTTTCCTGCTTTACACTAAATGCAGAGGGACGAGGACAACAGCAAGCAAAGAGGAGAAAGAGGCATCCACAAGAGTACAATCTAGTTTCTTACTTCTGCTTCACTAAGGAATAGCAGTATCTACAACTGCCTTCTGCATAATACCCGCCAAACTATATGTAATCTACACACTAGTCGCTGTCTGGCAGCCTGCACCTATTTCAGAGGCAGAGTCAAGATTCACAGCTTCTTTCCCATTGGGAAGGCCACACTACTACCTTTGCATTGCTGGCAGGCTACAGGCAAGGTCTGCAAAAATACTTGTAACGTAGATGCCATGCAGCCTTGGCCTGAACATTAAATGGGAAGTTCTTCACTTTAAAGGCCATTAGAACAGCTCAATCTATTTTAAAATCTAATAGTCCTTTAAAGTGATCAGCAAAACGTCTACAGTGTTTTAAGCCCACAACCTCCCACCCATCTGTCAGAGACAAATCAATGCCTTTGTAGAGGCACACTAAAGAACCAGCTCCCATCCAAATACATGTTCACAATTCTCAGTCTTAAAAACAATGCTGCAAGTTTCTGCTTGACCATTTACTGATACCAAAATTCCCTTTGTATGGATAAAGTCTACAAACAAGTCACATGTACTCAGAATCAAGGTAATAGCTTGCCTTTTCAGAAACCAAATCCTCAGCCTGAAACAGAGACTAATTTCATATTAATATAAGTCCAGAGCAGGTTGCCACCAAAATGTGTGCTACTTTTTTCTTTACGTTCGCTGTTGTCTTTCTCCTGCTTGTCCAGTAACAATGAAGCTCCAGAGCAGGTGAAATGACTTGATAATCTGCCAAAAGTTTGTTCTAGGCAAAACATTTGGCAGGGTGTGTGTGGAGAGAGTAATTTCCTGTATGTTATTAAGACCGTGTTTTTGCATTGAGTGTATTAACTTGAAACTACATTCAAAGGCACTCAATAGTAACTTCTACAGAGTAGTATCAATGAAGTAGCTGAAAAGATCAACAATTTGACACCAATCCATTCGATCCTGATCCTCAGCCTCAGTTTGCACTATTGTGATAAGGTCCTGGTCCACCTCAGATTTGCTTTTAAATGGTTAATTTTTCAGCCACACTAGTGCTCTGATACTCAAGTTTATCATATGAAAGCACAAAGATTATCACAGGCATAAAAGAGAAATAAGAAGGCCTCCATATTTTAGCAACTATGGGTTTCTCTTATATTGAATTGCCCATGTACCCATAGCCTGACAACAAGCAGTTCCTATCCTTGGAATCAAACTTGCTTTCTATTTCTTGATTTTCCACCCTCTGCCCTAACAAAAACAAACTTGAAAAAAGTAACTTGACTTGACCAGTAGGTGAGCCTATCAATGTTGTGTAATATGACGTGCATACTTTTTCCCTTGTGATAAGTTCAAATTTCAGAAAGTAAGTCGCTGCAGAAAGTCAAGGCAAGTGCTGGGATTTCAGTCCAATAAGCAAGTCCTTAAATGTTAGGGTCCTGCTCATAATGCTGCTCCTAAGGTCTGCAGGTGGTACCATTCCAGGCTCTGCTAAGAGAAAATTCATTCCTTCTATTTGCAAAAGCAGGTTGTTTGCAGCATTACTTAATAACTTCAGAAAAGCTCCCAATTAACAGATCACAGAAGGAAGCACCATATTCACAATCACACACGGGCCTCTCAGCTCAAGGAGGACAGGGAACTGTTTGAGAGAATCCAGCGCAGAGACACAAAGATGATTAAAGGAGTGGAGCATCTCCCTTATGAGGAAAGGCTGAGCGAGCTGGGTCTCTATAGCTTGGAGAAAAAGACACTGAGGGGTGACTTCATTAATATTTATAAATACATAAAAGGTGAGTGTCAGGAGGATGGAGCCAGGCTCTTCTCAGACGCAAGCAATGGTAGGACAAGGGGCAACAGGTGCAAGCTGGAACATACGAGGTTCCATATAAATATGAGAAAAAACTTCTTCATGGTGAGGGTAACAGAACACTGGGACAGGCTGACTAGAGAGGCTGTAGGGTCCCCTTCTCTGGAGGCATTCAAAACCCACCTGGACACATTCCTGTCTGACCTGCTCTAGGAGATCCTGCTCTGTCAGGGGGGTTGGACTAGACAATCTTTCGAGGTCCCTTCCAATCCCTAACATTATGTGATTCTGTGATATGGACCACAGCAGAAGGAAGCTAATGGAATGAAGGCCATGCCTCAACAACTTTTTTTGAGACTAAAGAGCAATCACATGAACTCATCTAATTCTTCTCTAACCCATGATCTTCAGAGCAAGCACAGAGTAATTTCGTACATTACTAGAATGTGTCACTGACTACTTCGACATAGCCAGGATGTCAGACTTATTTTCTGAATGACAAGTTAATATACTGAAACTCTTTAGTAAAAATCCCAATACCCACAATTCTTGTTTGTCACCTTTATGACCTTTCAGCAACAGAAGCAGTCGTAGAAGTAAAAAAGGGTAATAGTGAACTGCAGTGTTTAGTATCTTCATGTCATTACAAACAAAGTTAAAGACAAAAATCAAATTTTTCATCTAAAAGCAAGAAAAATTACTAAATTTGAAGCAAAGACCATCTCCAACCCACACAAAACAAATGTTATTCTATTTTTATTCTAAACCCAAATGCAAAATTTTCAAACTGCAGGTATTTTTATTAAAGCTGCTGAATTAAATCCAACAGTTTCACAAGATTCGGACCTCTGCACAAGTGACATGCATGCAAGCTGGATGTAAAACAGACAATTATTTAGTACAGGAATAGAGAACTCCTTTGTCTCAACGTATTAGTTTAAAGCAAGCAGTGATTTATGTAACGAAAAACCCAGGTTCTAGAGAAGAGGATGAAAGACAGCAAAGATATGCACCCCCCACTCTACACATGAATACAGTACCTGGGCGCTGAATCTGTGAACATCATCAGAGGCACTGACTAGATCAATGGAAGACATGGAGGAAGAGCGACTATAGGGCTACCAGAGACAGACAAAGAAAAAACCAAGTAATCAGAACAAAGGCACAACAGAGCATTCAGTACCAACTTGCACACACAAGATAAGGAAGAAAAGGAAAACAAAAGCACCATAAGCAGCAAGCACAGCAGCGAATGCTGATTTCATGCACCTATTATATATTATGCTCTCAGTGTAGCCTTGGGAGAAGCAGTGTTTCCAGTAACACTAAAAAAAGTCAACTAATACTGATATAAGTGACTGGTTTTGGGGTTTTTTTGTTTTGTTTTGTTTTTTGGTTTTTTTTTTTTGTTTTAGTTTTGTTCTTTCATAAAAATCAATGCAATGAATTTTGGTGAAGCTATCCTAGAAACATTGATGTTGGGCAGTTGGGATTTTTCCTTTACTATCTAAATGACAAGCTTGATACAAGTCAACAGTATTCTAAACAAATACTTAAATCACTACCTTTTCAAGCCAAGACAGAAACAGTCCTTCCCCAATTCCATCTCCTTCATTTGAAAATGAGTAAACCATTGAAAGTTACTAGAAACACCTAAAACGAGTCTCACCTACCCAGACCAAATATTATATAGAAATATCATAGGTCAACCCAATACTCAGAAGAGATCATGAGAAATCTTACTTTTTGGACGAATCGATGAGTCTCCACAGCAGAATACGCATCTCCAGAAGGTATGGATGTTGGCCGGTGTAATCTAACCTTTTCACTTTGGGACTGCAACAAAATAGATTTAATTAGTAGTAGTCAGCTGCTACTGGGTGGACTATGAAACAGAGTGAGTCATCCGCAATCTACATAGTTACTACAACAACAAATGCTGTGCCTGACAGGCATGAAGCTGTCATTCTGCAGGAATTCTCAGTAAGTGAATGGGCCTGAAGACTGAATTCATTAGTCAAGGTGCATTTCTCAGTTAAGGAAAATAGATGGGGAGCAATAAAGGTCCATGTAGTAGTAGAACAGTCAACTCAAAACTTTCAGTCTCTCCTAAGAGACCCCACCATAGGTTAACTCTGTTGAGTACTGTGTGTCTACTGGAAAGACTTTTAACTCATAATCAAGTAATCGTATTCACTATATTCATACGCCTAAATGCTTTAAAGACAAAGGATGCACCACTTTGTTACTCCCTCTCATTTTACATACTCCTGTGTTTTCATAGTCTATATATTCCCTCATATGCATCTTGCCCCTTTTTGATCCTTGTCACTGGAGTATATTCAAGAAATGAATTAGAGAAGTAGCCAGAGCCTACAGAATTAATAAAACCAACCACCAACAGAAATATGTCTTCTCTATTTCACATACTGCTAGAGTCAAAAGAAATTTCAGAGCAACAATTAGGTTTTGTGAAATGGCTGCAGTGTTTGATAATTCTTACTTGCACAAGGCATAAATTACATACAAAGGTAAGTTTTATACAGGACACTTAGAAATTAGAGACACTCAATTAGCTTATACTATCCTCTTCTATGTAAGCTGTGAAGTCACTTCCTCAAAATCAGTGTTAAGCAACAACATTTAACTGTAGAAATATTAAGTGAATTCCCCTTATCAGTGTCAGAATAAAAAATCTTGAGCTTTAGGAGATGCACCCCAGGACTGAGTTTAAGTCAGAAGTCTCTGATGAAATGCCCATCATTGAGATATTTTTTAAGTATCAATACCTGCTCTTCCATTTTATCCTGTCTATCGAGCGCAGCTTCAACAGCATCAAAGAATTCTTCTTCATTAATCAGACTATTAGGACCCTCCTAGAGCAAAAGAAACAAAACTAATTCAAACCATGAAACATGAGTGTTCCACTTTAGTTGGATACTAGAAATACACGGTGTTATATTATGCATATAACTGACGGAAGCAGATTGCTTCTATAGGCCTCAAATATTTTCACCAATATTCTTTGATTACAATGCCTCCAAAACCCTACTTGTTAAAGGAAGTTACTCCTAAGTGCAATTTAGGGATAGCTGTATAAAGAACGAAAAAACAAACAGGAAACTGAGTAACAGTGTCAATATGCTTTAACATCACATTTAGGTTTTAATTGGAATGTACCTTCTCTCAAAAATGTTTATAGTGTGTAAGTATACATATTAACATAATTGTGTAGTTAGACTCTTTCCAAGTATTCTAGTGCCTTTAGGGTGAATTTCAGATATGTGCTCAAAACATAAGAGAAGACAATTCTGTGGACCTCTATTGAAAATTCTTGGAAAGAATAGTTTAACAGTAAATAGCAGGTAGCATTGAATCAACTATTAGAAACTTGAGTCTACTAAGTAAAACAGTAATTTCAGAAAATTAGCTTTACTGTTTTTAATGTTTTGTAAAACAAGCTGGTGCAGCAAATTCCAAACCGCTTTACAAGAGAGATACCTGGGAGAAGCAGCTAGCTTCATAACCAGACTTCATAACCTATCCATCATTTTCTTTTGCAACGTATGCCTCAGTCAAAGAGAACCTAAGCCCAAGTATCTTTTAAATATCTCAACATATTAGTACTACTTCTCAGGCTATGATTTGTAAGTAGAAATGTGTTTGAGTAATGTACACGAAAAGGTCAAGATCTTAAGAACTATGCGAAGTGCACCATACATGTATTAGCTTACATTATTCTTCAGAAGGTGGTTTAAGTGACTTAGAATTTTACTAAATACCTCACTGAGGAGGAAGCTGCTGAAATAAGCAATGTAACAGATGAAAGGAACCTAAAAATCACTGAATTTGTCAACACAAAATTTCAAGTGACAGTGAAAAGTAAAAATATATCAATTCAAGTTAAACTTCAGGTTCTAGGATTGCCTCTACAGTTAGGGTTTTCTTACTAGCTTTACATATCTTTATAATTGAATCATTAGAAAAGGAAAGTAAAAAAACTAATGCATATAAGCAGTATCAAATATACAAGAAAAATAAACATCAGCAGAAATATCTGTAAGCAAAATGCTTCAGATAAAAGTAGAACACATAAGCCTGAGATGAATACAGACTTCCATTCCCAAAAAATTAAGGACTGAGATTCCTCATAGAGTTTCAACTCCCAAGGTGGAAAAATAAGTGGCATGAACACACTTGTACAAGCCAAACACCTTGATTTACAAACCCTTTTCCCCACTTTAAGAAACAAATAATTATTTAAAAGTCATAACTTTTTAAACATTTCAAAAGCAGAATTTGTACCTCGTAGTCTGGCCCTCCAAAGTGGGACTTTTTCTTCAGTTCTGTTACAGCATTTTTGTACGCTTCTTCAATTCTTCTCCTTTTCTCTGTCTCCTGTAAAATTACATTATCATTTGATGCAGTGAGAATGAACTGACTGATAACAGTCACAATGCCAATCAATGGAACGATAAGTATATTTTTTTTCCAAGTAACCAGTGCAAAGATGATGAATTTCTGAATTTATTTGCATATACGCATTACATATGCCTATATACATCCATATATAATATAAATCCTGGGAAGTTCACTACCTTGAAGACAGCTTCTTTAATTCACGTGGAAGAAGCTAGATCAGCAAGCGAAAACTGGTATCTAGTTTAAGCATTAGCTATTCATGGTTGTTGAGGGTCAGACTTTGTACCTGATTGATAAACCTCCTTGACAGATGCTTGGGCAGTGATGGGAAAAGGCAAAAAGTAAGACTGTTAAAAAGCTAACCTCTTGAATGTGGTGAGATAGTAATAAGTGACAGCATATAAGTCTGTATCTATAATTAGCTGGTAGAAGATCAATGTGAATCATTTTGTGAACTCTGCATCATTCTCCCGTAATAGGTGTGTGACAGTACTAGAGCCACTAATGATGTCCACATCATTGTATATTTTGAATAAAAATGTAGCAATGCCAGAATCAAATTAACATTTCGTCTGCAAATTCTACATACTGCCAGATATTCTCAGTGAGAAAGATGCATTGCAGAATTCAGGTTTAAACTGTAAGATATTTCTGTCACCTTTTAAGAATCACTTAAGGTGGAAGAAAGTTGACACTTATGGGTAACAACTGGACACCACACACTACTTCCTGTGAATATAATTATTCAGCAACCCAATTTGAACTTTAAAGATTCAGTGGAAAAACCCTTCAGCAATGCTGAAAGGCTGAGTTTACCAACTGGGAATAAATAAATAAAACAATGGAACAAATAATGGAGATTAAATCCCTTTCTTATTTACCCATTTTCAGAAAGTCTATTTTAAAATACATTCAAAAGGTTCATACTGGAAAAAGAAAAGCTAATCTCAAGATTTTAATAGGTAAAAGATTGAAAGCAAAGCTGTAACTGAGATGTTTAGATAACATTACATGCTTTTATATTAATTTTATTCTGACCATCTGATGGTTTTGGTAACAGAAAACTAGAATTCTAAAATTACAATCATTAAGTGCATTATTTTAGCAGTCTCCTTAAAAATCAAAAGATTTTTTAATAATAATTTGTTTTCAATGGTTTCCAACCTTCAGAATGCAACAAAACTATTTTATTTTTTCAAAAAAAAGGAGTTATAAAGAAAGATATTCACTTCATAACAGTGTATTCATCTCTAGTGAAACTGTAGTCACTTCAAGATTCAATAACTTCTACTCAACTTAAGCTTTTTTAATAGGAGAAAATTTTTTAGGACAGCTGTAAATTTGAAACAGATTTCCTTCAAGTTCAGCAGACAAAGCCATCCTGCATCTTTAGGCTAGGCTAGCCCTATACAAGATAGAAGCTGTATAATGTTGTGAGGTAGCAGGACTCTTACTGATCACCTTTGTGTGTTGCTGTTAAGTAAAATGCTAGTGGAGGGAGAAGGCTGGAGAGTGAGCTGGATAACATGATATTTACACTATTTGTAAAACACTCTGATTCTAGTCCCTCGCAGAGGTCTTATTTCTTCCTCTGACAAACTTGTGGACAAACTAGATGCTGTCCCTTTCAACTCTGCTAGGTGCTCTTTTACCAGCTGGCATTGGACAGACTTACAACAGCTCTAAAACCCTCCCAGATAGAACATAAATATAAAAGCATCATGTAATTTTCCCTTCTAGTCTCTCTTACAGAAAGTATTCTAAACTTTATAATCTCACAATATTTACTTCCTTTTCAGAGCAGTTTACACATCTACCCAAGAAAACCAAAAGTACAAAGATCAACACCATTCTCCTCCCATATCTATTTATCAGATGACAGAACAATGTTTTTTTCCTCAGACCCAAAGGTATGGAAGAGGCTTTTATAAAGCTATTTTAATCATTAAAATAATGAGGTAAAAGAAAAACAAAAGCAGCTGTACAACTCGAGTGGAATAATCTTAGCATAAGTTTGAATACAGTCAGCTGCTGTCTTTAAGGGTGCAGATGTCAAGGTGTTGGTGATGGGGAACTGCAGGAGTGGCCTCTTTGGCAGGAGGACAGGGGCTGCCCTCTGTCAGACACAGGTGGTTCTAGATGGCTCCAAAACAGACTCACTGCAGCACATAGCTGACCCCATCCACCATGTGTGTGGCACCTCTCTGAAAGTGTATTTGAAAGCAGAACACCCTGGAAGAGGGGAAGGGAAACCAAAAAGTGAGAAATAAGAGGAGACACCAAGGCCAGAAGAGAAGGAGGTGCTCCAGGGCAGAGAACATATCAACAATGCAGCCCATGAAGGACCTCATGCTGGAGCAGGAGGTCATTTCCTCAAGGAACAGTGTTTTGTGTAGGACCCACACTGCAGATTTTTCCCGGGCGACTGCTACCCATGGCGAGCATTTGCACAGAGAGCAGTAAAAAAGTGTGAGAAGGGAGGAGTAGCAGGGATGAAGTGTTTTAGACTGATTCCAACCCTCCCATTCCTCACCCAGCACTGCTTGGGACTAGCAAGCAGCAGGTAGAGAAGCCTTTAGTGAAGAAGTGAAGTTGAGCTTGGAAAATGGGGGAAGAAAGCTGTTTTAGTGTTTATCTTTGTTCCCCATTAACTGGATCTATTTATGCCAGCAACAAACTGATTTTCCCCAAGTCAAGAATGTTCTGCCATGGCAGGAACCAGTAAGCAATCTCCCTACCTTTCTCTTCACCCATGAGGATTCGCATCTTATTGTGGTGAGCAGCTGGGTGACCATTTGGCTATTAGTCAAGGCTAGCCCAACCACAATTCAATACAAATCTCCTCTTCCAAAAGTCTAAGGTCAAGATTTAGTGTCAGGGCAGCCCACTAAACCTATAACAGACACTCTCTCTTAACTCCCCTCCCTGTCCAGACAGGAAGAGAAAAGGGATAAGGGAGAGAGACTTAATGATTAGAAAAGGAAACTAGAACAGCTTTAATGAAAATAACAATAAAATGGTATATATACAAATATATACAAACACACACACAGCCCAGTGGCAGTTCAGGAGTTGCATTATGGTACCAGATTAATGAACATACAAATTGAGATCGAAGGCAAAGCAGAGTCCTCCTTGGACACCAGCCACTGAACCAGAGAGAAAGAGCCGAGTGTTTGACCTTCATGATCCCTCAGCTTTATATCAAATATACCATCTATGGGGTGGAATGCCTCGTTAGTCAGTTCAGGGTCACCTGTCCTGGCTGTTCCTCCCTGCAGGCGCAGCCTTTTGCTTTCTGCACCCCCCAGTGTGGCACACAAGATCCAGCAGTGGCCTTGGTCTTCACACCAATCCTTGGTAGTAACTCTAACCATGGGCTGTTATCACTGCTAGAAGCAGACACTGTCTGTGAGAACAGGCTGCTGACTTCAGACAGTGCAGTTAGTGAGAAGAACTGAGCTGAAAGTAAAACTACCGAACAGAAATAGTTCTTGTTCTCACTCAAACCAGGACAGCTAGCCATTAGAGGAATACAAAATAATTACTCTATATTAGAATTAAAGTACTTTACCATGAGTGTCCTGAAAATTTCATTGACACATGCAACTTTAAAAAAAAACAACTTGTAAGTCAACTAAAGCACAGCAACTTCAAACCTGCAAGGTTTTAGGAGGTTCTGTTTTAATTTCTGGGAAACCAAGTCTAAATAAGCTTCTGACCCCCTTTAAATTGTATTTACTGTGCTGTATGAAGCATCAGTCACATGAGACCCAAAATGAAATTTAGGTTTAAATTTTTTAACCACTCGCAGCTAAAACCAAGTGCTTTAACGTTAGTCCACAAAAGAAGAAAAAAGTGACATAACTAATCTAAATACATTAAAATTCCGTATTAACGTACTGCCCTGTTTTAACACATACTAACCTAGGGACAAGAAAAATTCACTTCCATCCATGCTCTAAACAAAGCCTGACCAACAAGAGTGAACTGTATTTGCTCAGCCAGGAGAAGAGAAGGCTTTTGAGGGGGGACACAAAAGTTGCCTTCCAACATCTCCAGGAAATTAATCAGAAAACTGTGCTAGAATCTTCACAGCAACCTATAGTAGAAGGATGAAAAACAATAGACAGATACAAGAATAAAAGTTACTCCAACTGAATAGAAGGAAAAAAACCTTTTCAGTGTAACAGCCGCCAAGCGATACACAGGCTGCCCAGGAAAGCTGTGCAGTCTCCAGCCTTGGAGACATGAAACCAGATCTCCTGGTTTGAGTGAGAACAGAACTAATTCTGTTAAGTAATTTTGCTTTTCAGCTCAGTTCTTCTAACTAACTGCACTTTCTGAAGGTAGCAGCCTGTTCTCACAGACAGTGT
>WTSP01006756.1:0-61670 GCA_025331215.1 Actenoides lindsayi | reverse complement strand
CTTTGGGGAGGGAGGGGGGTTAACAGAGAGCATCTGTTATAGGTCTAAGGGGCCACCCTGACCCTAAACCGTGACACCAGACTATTATAAAGCTCCAAGCCTCAGATCTACTGTAATTCCTCCAATTACTTTGATGAAGCAGTAACAAAGTAAGCTTTGACAGAAGTCACTCTCTGAATGCGTTCATTCTTTGAATTAGGTACCACCAAAACACGTGGAGCAAGATTTGAAGTATGATACAGACCATGTGGAAACACGTTAAATGAAAAACAACAGACAACAACAGCTAGAGGACTGCACAGGATGGCATGATTCTAGAAATCAAAGCCTGAAGTGCCAACCTAGCCATGCTTCCAGCACATCTGATGAGAGAAGACATAGCTCTGAGTCACTACAGTGGTTGAGTAGGCTTAGCATGAACTATCACTGACATTAGAATAACGGTTATTCTAATACCACAAATAAAAAAAGCTAATTATCACTAAACATGACTTATTATCTTCAAATCTCCTAAAGGAAAATGAAATCACTGTATCTTGAGACATTTCAAGTTAGAACTGTTTGTTCTCCTCAGTATTGTCAACATCATCTATCACAATTAAAACATTTCAGAGACTTGCGCATTGTTTTGCAAGTATGGATAATTAGGTCTCTTTCAGAAAGCTGCAAACAATACTTATTACTTTGGAATACTGTCAGGTTCCCTATAGTAGTCCTGTATTTATATCTATCTGAACAAGAAAGACTACATTACTATATCACCAGTCAGGACAAGGCTTTAATATTTTGTAGGACTTACAATGAAAGCACCTAAAATTAATGTATGCTGTACATAAAAGCAAAAGCAATACCTGTAATAAAAAAAAAGTTAACAATAGCTGATTTGAAATTTCAGTTCTAAGCTACGGAAACGTTTTTCAACTAAAGTATAAAGTTATCTTACCTTATCTAGCCTTTTTTGCCAGCTTTCTTCACGTTTTACCATGAGTTCAATACAATGGGAGAGTGTAGCAAGGATTCCAGCAGTAGTTGCCTTGAAAGTTATCGCTTCTCCTTTAAAGTCTATGCCATTAATTCCTTTCGGTGTCACATGTGGAAACACTAAAAGCAAACATAAAGGCAGCTATCACTGAATCATTCAACTCAAACAACCATTTCACATGTATACTTTATATTATGACTGTTTAGAGAAAACACACTGGCTACGAAGTTAATTTAAAAATAAAACTTAAAAGCGCCAATAATGTTCAGCTATCCACAGGATAAAGAAAGATTGAAAAGGAGGAACACGTCCCTTCAGCTTCGTCTTGCTATACTGCATTTCAAGTCTGCTTGTAATGCTGTATTACTCTGCAAATCATGTGGGTGGAGGGAGTGGTAATACTTTGTAACAATAGCAGTTGACAGATTGAAGTGCGGCCTAATTAACACAGAGCAACCGTAAAACACATCTGATACAGAACTAAGAAAGGAACAATTTCAACATGCAATCAAACCCAAAATGTAACATTCAAGGCTGCTTTAAGCACATAATTACAGATTTAAAAACCTCAAAGTTAAAAGATAGGACACAAGATAAAAGTATCAAATGTGTCGGATTATCGGAGTACTGTGGGTTTTGCAGTTCCAACAACTACTCCATGCTGTCAACCAAGCCATCTGTTGCTAAGGCTATTTAAACAAGTCGTTTAAAACGTGTGACAAAAAAGTACCTATTATATGTCAAACTCCTATGTAGGTTGACATAACAACAAATCAAACACTACACGTTAATGTCAGAAAATATTAGAAAGCAGAAGTAACACATGTTGAAGCTGACTGAGCCCAGCAAGTTACAGTAACCCCTGCTAGGCCATGGGCATAAGCTAATGACATACCACCTCCTTCCTTTCCCTCAGTCTGTCAGTTTGTCAACGTGCCATTGCTATGGCTTAAAAAGTACAAATAAATATTTGTCTAAGTTTATCCAATATCTGTCTGCAAGGGCAAAGCAGAACTTTCAAGCAGTTCAGTTCCTGTAGGGAAGAGAAGTGTAATTGCTGTTCTTTAATGGTAGAGCACAGTGTATACACTTTGGGAGCAGAAAGCAATCAACACATGGTTTTAAGCAATGGTTTAAATCTCTAGAGGTTTTATACACCCTCTGTTCAGTAGTCAAACTACTTTTCAAAGAGATGATTACAGACTACACACTACTTCAAACACCTCAATAAGCATACATACTATGGTAGAATACAGCTTATTTTTTTGTTTCATGTTAATCAAGAATACTCCCTAAAAGGTAGAGATGATGGGGGCTGAAGAAAGAAGGAAAATAAGAGAAAGAAAAATCTGTTTCAGAAACAATGAGCAGAGCAGCTCTCCCTCCCTCTAACAGCTGCAGAGGGAACACGGAGGAGGATGAAAGTGGTATAAGCTGGCAAGGAGGCAATGCATCGATTCACTGAGAATAATGAAAATTACACAAGAGCTTCACCCGTAACACTTCACAACTGAAACATATAGTTTATAGTAATAATTTGTCCTGTCCATGTAGACCGTGTTCATATGGCTTACTAGCACAACTATAATGCATATAGATGTAATTTTTCTCTTATTATACAACATGCTAGACATGCTTAAGAAACCACCACTGGCTGCAACACTAACAATTAATTTCATAAGTCTCTATTGTAGATGGTAAGGGAGATACATGCTCATTTCCAGGAAAAAAAAAGCCAGCTTTTGTTCCTGAATATCTTTACGTCTCAGCTACATCTCATTAATAGTTCCAAACAGTTTCAGTCATTATATATTCTAAATACTTCTAAACCATTCTTTAATGACTAGTCTCAGAGTCAGTGATACATGCAGAGCTTCCAGTTTTACAGTCAGTGTCCGTATTTCCTTTCAGCCACTATGACTCTGGGCAAAACCAAATTTGTTGCAAAGATGCAAAACCTGTTTCTTTGAAGAGATGGTCACTCAAGGGATTCCTTACAATGGATGGATTTGAGTATTTTGATTCCTTCCTAATTACAGGAAACACTTGTCTCCCTGGAATATGTCAGATGACCTCAAGCCTTGTCTCACAACAGCTGAGCTTCAGCACATTAGAAATATTTGTCAGGAGATTTTCAATTTGGAGAGCTCAAATTACTTTCCTATTCCCTTTTTACACTTTTTTTTCATGTCAGCTACAGATTGCATGTTTCAAAATGAAATCTGCCATCGGGAGATCTACACGGTTTGATGTAAAGGCTAATAGAAAGTGTCCTTATCATTGAAACTGCTCTTCTAGCTTGGTGATCAAACTGCATGCAACCAACTAAAAAACCCAGCAGGATGATTTTTTTCCTACTTCAATTTCAACACCTAAGTAGTTCCCTTTCAGCTATCCTGTCTTAAGCATTTGGCATAGCTCATTTCTGTTTTCTCTTGACTTTCATATAAAGGGTTCTTCATACCATGCTTTAGCCTCCAACATCTGTGTATGTTAGGATAGGTCAGTTTTCCCTTCTTGTTCCTAAGATTGTTTGTAACACTTCCCCAGATGTCCCAAACATCATGTGCTTGATCAAACCTGTTTTCCAGCGAAACAGAAAATTATTTTGAAGGCAGGAAGTAGAAAGAAGTTCCTTCATCTCTTCCATTTTATGCCATCTTATCATCTTACATCAACTAAGCTAAGTCTAAGTGAAAAGGAAACATTTGAGTGCTTGACCCATTTATTGATAACTACTGTTGTTCATCTTCTGTGGACAGTGGTATGATCAATATATAATTAATTTTCCTCTAAGAACAACCCAATTATTTCAGCAGTATGTTGAATATTCTTCCTCCATTCAAAGCACAAAAATCCAGCACAAACTCCCACGTTTTACATGAAATTTCTCTACTTCAACTTCTGTACCATTTCCATCTTTGTAGTTCCAGCATAAAAATCACCTTCAATCTTCAAAGAGGTTCCTTAAGTAAGTTTCACATGCTCTTCCTATTCTTACCTAATTTAAATTTTAAAAATGCTCATTTTCCTGAGCATATAGATGGGAACACATTGATCAAGATTCTACACTCTTAGAATATAAGATCCCAATGGGTAAATATGCATCTGTCAGACTCTCTCCCTTGGTGTTCTATACAAATGATCATTGTTTCAGTTACCAGATTTTTTTTTTAATTGGAAAGTGACCAACAATTTAAATACCTTCATAGTACTCTTCCTATCTCTTCCCTCAAAGATGCTAGGGAACACAGAAAGGAAAAAGCTCCCCAGCATAGGACACAAATCTCTATAGTCACGTTAACTTTCTCCTCCCACCTATGGACGGTGCAGAGGAACTAAATTTCAAAAGAAAAAGTTAATGTGGCCCCTCAAATGAGTCTTAAATCTGATGGTTTGAGCATTAGATTGGTGCACTAGTGGTTTGAACATTAGGCTCAAATACTCTTCATCACAGTAGGCTAAATGAGAGGTTGAACCAATGTTTCTCACCTCATGAGCACTGACTGCACAAGAGCGGCAGCGTAAACAGGCAAGCTCTTCTCAGCTACAGTTAAAAAGACTGTTCGGGTCCTCCCAGGAACAGATAGATATCTCAAGAAGGGAACCCAAGCTTTGGGAAACCAGGATTTATTTAACAGTGTCTCTGAGGCTAAGCTTTAGGAAAGAGTGAAGCTGAAGATAAATCTTTCATTATCAGCTAGTCTGAGTAGTTCCCTGCCCAGTACACAGGCACAGCTGTCACAATCTGAGACACAGACTTTCCCAACTGCATCACTTATAACTTACAATTCCACTTTAGGGTATAGACTAATTTTTCCATTTCTAACAAAACTTTGCCATGCTCATCTACTAAATATAAATAGTTAATAGATACAGCTCTTAGAAAACAGAGGCACAGAAGAGCTAAAACGACTTTCATAGAAGTACGTGTTGGAAAGTAACTTTCATGGAATCAGGAATCATAACAATTGGACTTCAAAGTTCTACAAATACCAAGGGGCTGCAGAAGTTATGTCCTGTAGTAAGCTCTGGGAAATGAGTTTATATACAGGTACTCATAATACATAGCAATGTTTTAGCAGGTAAGTTCCCAAAGACTAGATGCAGAACTTTTACTAAGAGAAATACGGGTATCACTTCAAATTCCTGTTAAACAGGTGATGAAAATGAAAAAAACCTTTGCATTTAAATATTTTAAAATGACCAGATGTACAAAACCCATAGACTTTCCAAACGACACTCTCCATATCCTATGTGTATATATAGCAGATACACCAGAAGAATGTAGATGTGTTCTAAACAGAAATTAAGCTGAAACTCCTACATGATCCTACAAAAATTAAGTTTCACGAAGATTTCTCTTTCAAAATGAACCATACAGTAAAATTAAATTTTATTTTTAAAGACTTTAAGTTTTCTGAAATTTATTGTCTTAACAGTTCTCAAAAAATGCACATTTTTATATACACAACAGGGTTATCAGAACTGTGGACTTCCTTACAGGTGAGCGCTGTAAGCTTGCTTACTTTTGGTAATAAAACGCAAGAAAGAATTATTCAAAACCTTTGAGTTATATGCTACTTAAGCTCTGAAATCAGCATTATGATTAATACTCCGCAGAGGAAGCACTTTATATAAATTGAAAAAAATCTACTTGATGATAAAGTCTGTAAGTATCCTGAAAGGTGCTTCCATCTTCTTTCCTCATAACAGTTTTGACTATACTCTAGAAAGAGAACTTAAGTAGAGCAAGGAAATACGTAACACATGGAGACAATAGTCAACTAAAACGAAAACATAGGACATAGAGAAAAGGCTTGTTTCTCCCATATCTTTTCCAGGTTCTTGACAAAAGTGCATTTTCAAAAACACTTTTGGTGAGTACTTTGGGAGCTTCCATCAGATTTGAAACTGGAGGTAGTGCAACTTCAAAGTTTTGTGAATAGAAGTCTAAGAAATACCTTAGGACTCACTGAATTGTCAACATTTAGAGAATGTAGACAGTAAAACATTTCAGTAAGGAAACAAGAGAAACTCTAAGAAGAATGCTCATAGATTTTAAATGCTAAATCAACTTCTGCCAGGTCAAAAGTATTAGATTTTAAAACAGCAAGACTTGCATGAATTATTCACATTCACTGCATATACAATAAATACATCATTTAAGATAAGAATAAAATTCAGAATTCTGTTCTTCCTAGCAATAAAAGCAGCAGTTTAAAAAGGGCTAAAATGATGAGTGAGAATAAATAATGGTTCTGACTTAACCACTATGTAGCCATAGCATTTGGAAAAACCATAGTTGGACATACATGACTGGAAAAGCGTTGTGCTCCACTCCTAAAGCAGATAACGCTTGCAAGAAAAACTGCAGTTACCTGTTACAAATCTCATTTCCCAATATATGAATGATGCCACTGTTTTAACAGAATTTTCTAGTGAAAATGTCTTTGGAGACAGAATAGGAAATTACAGCTTAACAAGCTTGCCTTAATATTTGTGTGAAATAAGAAAAACTCAATTATGAAAAGCAGTTAATGAATGGTAACATAAGATCTTCCTGTTACATACACTTAAATAACTATTCTTGACATATATTTTCTGCTTAGAAGCGAGTATAAATACTTGCCTTGTATCAGGTTATCATAACATTCATATGAATTTTCAGTAAAACAGTTGGGACACTTACATTTTTCCTTACTGCTGTTGCTGTTAGGTAAAAAGTCCCCCTCAGAACGCACTGTAGGGAAGTCATCTTCATCATCTTCTACCACTAAATTTGAGAGACAGTGTGTTATGGGAGTGCGAAAGCTTTTCCAATTCATTAGCATGCAAGAAAGAATTAAAAGCACCTTTGTGGTTAAGCAGCATAAGATTTTTTTTCCTTTAGGAACACTCATGAACATCCTGCTGTCTTTATTTTTTGACCCAAGACCACTATGAACATTACTGTGAGAAGCCACCAGAACACTAGCATTTTCTCAGCGTTGAAGCACAGCTCGCATTTTGGTGTTACAACTGGATAAGCAATGAGACATGATTCCACAATGATCTACACTTCTACACTAGAAAGTCTGCAAAGAATTGGAATTGATTGTACTTATCTACTGTCTTCTTACTACCAAACGTTTAGGCTGCCAGAACAAACCCAGAGATGAATATAACTGCCTCAGGAGAGTGCATGGGTATGACAACAAGCTGTGGTCTGAGAAGAACAGTTCAGAGATATGTAGACATCCACACCCAAGCCTACAAGGGCCTCAGGCTTGCACTCTGTGCTCTAGTTCCAGGCAATATAGCTTAAGAGCATTCATTACAGCGGCACCTTTGCCTTTTTTAAAGAATGTATTATTTCTATGAAAACTAACATCCTACTGGGTTTTCAAAACAAAAAGTATGAGACAGTGATAAACTAACTTAAATTCACCTTATCAGGGTAAACAATTATCGTGCTTTAACATCAAATGCTTAAAAGAGCATTCCTTTTGTACAGTTGACAGCTATGGGTTAGTATTAAGCAGATTTTCATGGTAATTCAACCTTTCAAGTGAAAATAGTTAACACTTTATGCAGAAATATCTATGATTGATCCCTATATTAACAAGTAAATGTAAGATACATGTTTTATTTATATTGCATCAAATGTGAGGAGCTATTTCAAGGGCTATTACTTTGTAAAAAGCTAAATCCTATGGAGATAAGAGTTTTCGGTCACACTTACCTTTATCCCTCTGAAGTTCATCTTTGGAAACTGCATCTGCACAGGCATCAAAGTATTTCTGCAAAGTATCGACTTGTCTACACAAGATGTCTCTAAAGGTTTCCATTTCTGCAAGCTTCTCGCGTAAGCTATGACCCTTCTGAAAATACAAGCAAAAAAGCCTGAAATACTTCTACATACTTAGCAGTAGTTCACTGCATAAATAAAAAATGCCTGGATTTCTGCAGCTTTGAAGAACAAATTCAAGTACGCTGGAGACATTTTAAATATCTGAAGCTATGAAATACTGTTAATGTTAGAAGAATGTAAGAAATAACATACAGGTGTTCCTTACTTATTTTGTCCATTGGTCTCAAGTTTTTCTTCCTGACTGCATCTGCTACTTCAGTGCATTCACCAAAAGCTTATTAAAACTGCAAGCTTGCACGCCACAAACCTTGTGCCTATTTGCCTGAAAACAGTGATAGTTTAAGATCTTTGTCCCAATCTTTACTCCCCTGTCTTGTGTTGCTCCTCCTCTGCTCTTGCAGAAGTATAGCCCACTCAAGTTCATCTTAAATAGTTACACATGAGACAAGGAAAACCATCATTTATCAGCCAGTATTAATCAAATTTATTAATTAGGTTACAGAATCAGCATTCCTTTCCATTTAGAGGCTCTGATAGTCTGAAGACTAAACTAGGGAAGGTTAATAAATGCTCCCACAGGTTTGATTTTCCTGCCACTGGAAGATGACACCACAGTCTAAAAGTGACAACGGGACAGAGGCACGAGAGTGCTTCCTCTATGATCTGTCCATCATTATATGATTAATTACTAACACAGTAAACCAAATATTTTCTAGTTTTTTCTATGACTGTAAGTCTTCATTTAAGTTATTTCTTTTCCAATTGCACACGTTATTACGCACCAGTACTAAGAAAATTTTACTCACTTACCTTGAACGAAGAGGTTGATGTTGCAGAGTATCCACTTGCTCCAGAAACAAGAGACACCATGGAGCCATGGCGCCGTAAACTTGACTCTGATCCATAGCCTGATTCAGTCTACAAAACAAACCACACACAAAACTGTAGTGCTAAGGCTTTTAATAAAAAAAGCAATCATGAAAGCAAGATAATGTCATTTCCTTTGAAACCAGTCCACTTGTTTCTTGTCAGGAAGCATCAGGGGCTTAACTCTAATTATGCCTGCATATTTAAGACATTGATGTAGCATCTGTGAAGTTACTATCAATCTATTTTTTGTTATCACAATGATCTGTAAAAAATGCGTTGTCCATAAACTATTATGTGCCTGTGAGAGAACAAGGTAACCTATATTTCAGAGTTCAAAAAAGGGACAATGTTCCACTATTTTGGTTTATGTAATCCCTACCAAGTAACTTCCACACAGCATTCAAAAAACCTACAGTACTCTACCATTAATCAGGGGACTGACATCGTGCAATTTGAAGACAATAAGCCTCAGTCAATCCTTCCAATCATTCAAACAGTGCAATTTTGTTTCTAAAAGTAATAAAATAGAGGTCATGGAAAACCACTTAATTACTGCTATCAAGGTTTTTGTTTTGCTTATTCCAGGCTTCTTTAGCAGATTTATATTAGACTAAAATTATTATTTACAAGAACAAAAGTCTGCATAAAACAAGGTAAGATAATAAAAGCAAGAGAGAAGACAATAGTAGGTAATTAAAAAAGAAACTCTTTTGATTAAAATAATATTTAAAAGAGCTAAGTATATCACGTATGACAGATTTCCTCACAAATCAGAGTAGATACTGAAGAACCGGAAAAGTATTTCCCTAAAGGTTAATGTAAATGGCTTGTGCATGGCAAAGGAGAAAAACCCTGAAAAGGAATGTAATAAATAAACAGATAGTTCAGAGTAATATTTTAAATACTGTTAATAGATGAGTTTGATGAAGTAGGGACAACGTTGTGAAGAACTTTTTGCAGAAGTAAGAAATTCTGCAGTAGTGTAAAAATTCAGATGGGTCAGCGTGAAAGGGAGACAAAAAAGCAACAACAATTCTAGCTGTTGTACTTTCATGGAAAAAAAGAAAATTGCATATGTCTTGGTAAGGCAGGAGAACATTGATAAATTAAGATGCAAATGAATTTAGAATATGAAAAGCAAGGAAAACAGACAAAAAGTTGCTCTATGTGTTGGTTAAAACAGGAGGATTTGGGCAAAACGGCAATGCATGGACAAAGTATGTACATTTGCCTTACAAAGGAGCAGTGACAGAGAAGCACAGTTTTAGTGAAATGAAGGTATGACTGAAAAGAAAAATGCAAGCCCTGGGGTCATCAATGTAATTCCTGAATGAAAGTCACTGAATTAGATTATCTGGCAAAACCAAGCAAGGAGAAGCCAAGAACCAACTTCTATCTGGTCAGTTTAAAGAATGAGGTGGAAGAAAAAGCGCTGACGAAACAGAAGAGAAACAGGGTGAGTATCAAAAGTAGAAGCAGAGTTGAAAGATTAGTATGACCAAGAAAAAAGTGTAGTTAGAAAAAATTAGTCCCAAAGTCTAGATGGAAGATAGCTAAGTGATCATCAACTTAAAATTAAAGAAATAAAAATAAAAAAGAGCACTTGTAAATTCAAGAGATATAATAAGGCACATCTTATGTTGATTGCTTCATTTAGCTAAAAAATTAAGAGGTATTGCAACTTATCTGAACTAGCAGAAATAGAAATTTATGTTTAATTACATCTGACAGTGAAATGACAGAACACAAGACAGCTTCCTTATTAAATCATACTATAAGGATATATTATTCATTTAGTAATTTCTGCTGTAAATCATGCATTTAAAGTTATTTTATACTGAGCAAGAGTTCTAGAAAAATAAATAAGTGTACCAACCAAAGTGTTAAAAGCTCCATTTTAAAAAAAATCCTACTATTTGTTTTAAAGCTTGGCTTTAAAATATCTATTGAAACAGGCTTTTCATTAAAAACAGCCACACTGGATACATGGGACTTCGCTAGAATACCAGTTGAAGTGTTAAATGGTACATCTGGCTTTAGAAATGTACTTGGGATACTGGGCCACATTTTGAATTACAACGTAATTCAGTGCAAAGATTATACTTCAGTTCGCTGGGTTGTAATTTTAACAGAAATCAAATAAGGAAGCTTTGAGTAGCTTGGTTTTTTCCAAACACTAAAAGGTTTTTGTCTCTTTTTATGGACTTTTAAGTCTTCCTAAGATTTGACAAGTAAGTATGGGAAGAAAAGGATTTTTAAAAGGACAAGTAAGAGTTTTGGTCATACAATTATTTTGTTTCAGAAGTGTTTAATGACCATAAACCTCAAAAGAACATTTTGTAAGTCATGCAACATTCTAAAGTATGAAACATTTAGATTTCTTCTAAATGTAATCTATAAAAACTTTACTGTTTTACTGATAGCTTCAGTATTTAATCATACGCTACAAATACTAAAATCACTCAATCTGTTTTTACTACAGTCAATTTGACAGCACGGGCTCATTTTATTTTCTCTGTAAGTTGTACACACTAGAAAGAAGGTACCATTTAATTTTGACAAGACATGACTTAATGAATAGATAGATTAAAAAATGTAGACAAAATATCCATCACATTGAGGTACGGGCATTTTAACCAAGGACAGAAAATGTCTTCTGATTGCTTTCTCCTTTAAGTGAGAAAGGCATGCCTATGGATTTAAGCTTAGAAGTGAAACTTCTGAATTTCTCTATTTGGAGATTTAATCAAAGTCACATAGTAGTACTGCTCTAGAACTTACAGAACAGAGGTAATCTTAGAAGTAGAAAATGTGGTGATCTGTATTTTATGTTTGAATTAAATCCTTTTCCAGTATTACCCATACAGTCAATGGTCAGTTCATTTAGTTCACAAAATAAAAGCTGAGGGTGAAAAACATTTCTTTCCATACCAATATGTAAGCTTGACTTTAAGGTACCTTTCCAGCAGTGCATTTGACTTATTTATACCTGTGATTAATAATTCCAGTAAATAGTTTTTCCACACTCCAGAACTATACACAAGATAGCATACACATCTATGAGCTGTAAACAGCTATCAGCTTGCAAACCCTACCAATAAAAAAGTGCTACGTAAAAAGCACTTAGGCAGTTTTAACTATTTGCAAGAAAGGTGCAAATTGATCAGACAGAACAGCACACAAAATGAACCCAAAGCACATACAGATCATGCTCACAAAACTGTGTCAGGTAATTATGTTTTAATATCAAGAGAGAAAAAAGGAAAATTACATTCAGAACACTTGTTTGTCAGAAGAAACAGAAAATAAGTATTCCTGTACAACTGATGCAGAGACAAGCCATCCAGCTCACGGCAGACATGCAAGCAGCTTAACACAAACAATGATAGCATGCATCATGCAAAGCCCCACCATTCTACTACCGCAACATCTAAACGAGAGCAGGTCACTGCCGCATTTATGTCTTGCAAAGCAGATCATCATTAACTAGTCACTGCAGAAATACTCAATTACATTAAGAGGAACGTTGACACAAGCTTCTCTTCACACGATTTTTAACTTCCCAAGATAAAAAACTGGAAAAGGTAAAGTCCGTATGATAGAAGCTAACCGTCTCTGCTTGAAAAGAAAATAGCTTGCAGAAGCTGTATCAGTTCACACCATTACCGTGCTCAGTATATAGATGCAGGTCTTTGAAATTTCTTGCGTACATCATAGCTTCAAAGCTACACTAAAACTGGCATTTGTTAGTACATTGTAACACCTTCAGCTTTCCAAGTCGGTACACAAAATCCATTAATCCTTTCATTCTGATAAACGTGAGGATAGAGCCACATGATCAAAGCTTCATGTAATTCTTTACTGTAGCAGGTGCTGGTATCAACAAAGCAGTGTATCAGAAAAGCTGCTTTCAGTAAAACAGCTAAGTATTTGCAGAAACATATTGCAGACCTCCATTACAGCTCACACTGATCTGCCAGTTAAGGATTTCCTAAAGTGGGTCAATAATACTCTCGAGTAAAGCACAGGCTCACAGGAAAGCTCCTCCACATTAAAAAAAAAGTTGAATAAAGCAAATTATTCTCATGCCTTCAAGGAATTATTTTGATCATGTCTCAGTTTAGTGCCTGTTAAGCACTTCAATACATATTTGTCCAAGGCAGATATTTTCAGCTAGCATCATAAATTATTTATTATTTTACATAACAAGCAACATGCAGCTCCTCCTTCTAAGGCATATGGCTCACCCTAGGAGGTGCTGAAGCAGACATTAGGATACAGTGACTTTAGTCATGTTCTCTGCAGTTATTTGTGAAAAAATGCACTAAAACATCCCAGCTATTAAACTTCAGTATCTTATGAAAAACAACAACGTAGAATGCAAAATAAAGTATCTAGAAGGTACTATGAAATACTTGGTGGACACTAAGCAGACAAGCTCTGTAAAACATCTATCTTCCAAGGGCAATTTTTAGACTTGATGCAAATGCTTCAGCATATACTTGGAGAAAGATAAGCTACTGCTAGGATGAGTCAAGGAAGGGCTGCCTAGGGATAGCTGCAGACAGTAAGAACACCACAGATACTACAGGTAGAGCAGCCTGGGATGCATTTCTGAGGACTGAAGTTAAAGGTACAATTAATGTTTCTCATAGGTATGATTTTCCAATTGTTCCATAGTCACTGACCATGGAAAATTTAAGATTTCAAAACCAATGTAGCCATTGGCAGGAAGGCATGGATGGGAATTTCACAATTTAAGCCACAGCAGCTGGATGACAATTCCCCTGTCTACAGCCCTCCCAAGCACAGGACAGGAGACCAGAACGCAAAAAACCTAACATGACATTTCTTCGCAACTGTAAAATAGGTAAAGAAATGTAGACATTTTTCCTCCAACAGTGATAAAAGTTGCAATTCCACAGTAAATAAGCATACTACATGCACAGGTGTAAGAAAAAAAAAAAGGGAATTCTGAGTTGTGAAGTATAACAACACAACCAAAAAAGCAATATAGCCCTAAGATTATTTTAACTGCTATATACTCATTTGTTCAATCTATGTAACAATTACCTTTTGAGTCTTTATTTCTCAAACTCCATATACTTTAAGTCACCATGTGTTGCCTGCAGACAATAAGCCTCTTTAAGCAGCTACATGAGCTAAAGTAGTAGAAAAGCTGGTAAGCCCTGGAGCATCACACTGCTTTCTAAAAGACAATGAAAGGACTGAGAAGCAGTATCAGCACAAATCATTGAAGAGAGAAGAGAATATAGGTTGGCAAAGAGGAAACTAAATGCAAATGACTGACCTTTGATAATCTTTATCCACATATTTCACACAGATGCTTGTGTATTGTTTTTTCCATTAATTCTCTTGACTGTTAATGTACACAGGAAAACTATTCACCAAATATCATTCAACATCTTTAAATAAGATTCCACAGAAGCTCAATAAGGAGAGGCAGGTGATCCAAAAGCAGTATGAAGAACAGCCATGATGCTTACAGGACACCCAAGAGCCCACAGACAAGGTGAGCAACAGAACACCTTTACTGTCCTGCTCCTCAGGCTTGGGAGCCAGTAGGTCAGTGTGATTTGACAGAACAAAACTCTTCCCTGATCAGAGTACCAAAACTCAGGCTCACAATAACTGCATCCCTATGTATGCTGACTTAGTAATAAAACTAAAGCAGCTTGTACTGCTGGGCCATGAGGCTATGGCAAGACTGGGAAAGGGCTACATTTGTCCCTATGAATCTGGGCTGTCAGGAGTTGGACAGGTAAGATCTGTCAAGCTACACATGAATCAGAAATGCCCACTCTATGTCTGTCACGAAAAGCAGTGACAGTCTGGCCTCAGCTCCCAATGCACTGAAGTAAGTGTTCTTACTGCTTTAATGGTTTGAAAGCTAGAAGGAATAGTCAGATTTTGAAGAATGAGTGCAGTTACACACCACTTCATCTTGGTTTACGGATAGTTCTTGCACAATTGTGTATTTAAAATTAAGAACAGTTCTGATCCTAACTGAAAGCACTTGCCACATCATTCTTTATGATGGTTATACAAAATTATGTAATAGTTAAATGGCATTTAATAGTTATATATTATTACATCACCATTACACATACAATTCAAAAGGGGACATTACCAGGTACAATGCAGAGCTACTGTCAGGCAGATGGGCAGGAAGTTGCAGGGAAGCCTTGAAGTGGCCTCAGAAGGCTTGATGAAGGGATAACTCTGCTCCTACCTGCAGCCTGAAACGACTGAACCATACGCCATGTTCACAGTTAAGACACTTAGGTAATATCTTTTCCTTTGAAGTGACAGGGAAGGAACAACTGCTTCTTATTCCACTTGGTGGGGTTTTTTAGGTTTTTTTTAGGTTTAGTATTATATTAATAACACCTATGTGTAGAAGTGGAAAACACAACCAGAGTGTGTTATGCTGAAGAATCTTGGGTTAAAGAAAGCAATCTGATTCCAAAAGAGAGATCATGGTTAAACAGCAAAGGCTGTTTTTCCACCTGGGTGGAAAAGTTTCCTGTTGCAATTCTGAGCCAGTTTTGGTCCTGGACTCGAGAAGCCTACATTTTTCTTATTCAGAAGAAACATTTTTTATATCAAGAAATCCCAGAATTCAAAGTACAGGTGCAGGCAAAGTCCCTATTTGCATAGAGAGAAACAGACTAGAAAAAACTTTGCAGCAACACTGAACAAATCCATCATCAGTAGGGTTACCAACAAGCAAAACACCTACCAAAATAAATGCTTCATCAAATACCACAAAGATCATTAAATTTCGTATTCATCTAATGCAGTTAACAGTTATCTAGTTACTGCTACACATGGGAACATTTCCCTCACCTCCCCATCCTCTATTAAATGCTTGTCATACCCGAGTTTGCAATAGGTAACAAGCAGTGGAGGACTGAGGAAGTTGGAATTATCAAAGATGGAGAAGTCCATATTATGTTTGGCAGAGGGTTTAAGAAAAATTCTTACACCCAAAGGAAAGCCGTAAGAACACATTCAGTTGAAACTGCATTCTTACAACAGTAATTTGAGAAAAGTTAGGAAAAAAGTTTACATTCAACAGTACTTATTTTGCATCTCACACTATCAACTCTAACATTTTTCTTGATTTTTTCAAGGGCTATTCTCTTCTTATAACCTTCTTATTTCCTTCTTGCTTCAGTCCTTGTTTTTACCAGGTCTGAACACCCACTTTCTTCAAAACCATGGGAGTCTCACTGCACTTAGTGCACAGTTGAACAAAAAAGGTTATATGAAATAAAGGACTCCATCAGCATATGGATTTTTTGTCATGTTCCACATACAGCTTCAGAATCCACTTTGCATCCATTACCAGCCGTACATCAGTTAAGCAACATAAAGATTCCACGTCTTCGACTCAAAGTAACTAGGCAATAATTCTGTGCAAAGGCATGGGTTTTTTTAAACAAAAGATTCACACACTAGAGAGAAAGTATCAGTTATGAGTTCCAAAAGGATAACTATATAAACAAAAAAGAACAGTTCTGCATGACAAGCAGAGAAGAGCTTACATGAAAAGATACACTTGCAGAATCAAGTCAAAGACCTGATACCCAACAGATGTACCAAAATTTCTAACAAGTTAAATAAAAACATGAACTGGTTTACAAAGACTAGCAGTAACTGATTCTATAATTCTCATGTTAGTTTGCGGGTCAAGAAGTCTAACACGACAAAAGCAAAATGCTTTTAAGTTATCTTAACACTTCATATGTTCAGATGTAAGACCTAGTCCCCAACACAGAAATGCAGAGATGCCTATAGCACAGTGACCAACTCTAAAAAACTCGATGCAAATTTGGATTATGCTAAGAGCTCTGCATGACTGTGTTTCAAGTAAAGGCATATTTGGATATCCAGAAGGATAAAAATTCAGATAATTTCTAGTAGTCTGTTGAATCACCAGTCTGAATCACGACAGTACGTCCTCCCATCACAAGGCATCGTAATGCACCACATTATAAGAGGTCAGTGCTGGTCAAATTATGTTTTCATACACCCCATATTACTTCTGTATTTATGTACAAGTATTTGAAAAAATATACCAGTTCATATGTTTAATCTTCTCGAGTCAGTATCCTGTGTGACCACTAGAGGGAAATAGCATAAAGGAAACAGACACGTCTAAAGGTTACTATTGGTCAAAGCCCAACAGTAACCCTTACCCTCTTTCTTTCTGTGCATACAAACCTCCTTTCCTTGGCAGACAATTAAAAACAGAGCAGTTTTACCTTTAGCCTTTATAATTACATTTGAGACATATTGCTAAGTTAGGATAAAGTTTTCCACACAGTACGCAAGAAGTAACAATGACATCTATTGCCAAATGACATTACCAGAGATTAGTGAAATTATTCTGAAAAATCACAGCTCAGCCAGTTCAAAACAGTGAACCAACTAACAACACTGATTTTCAGTTAAGATTGTCTAAATTCATTAGCACTATATTAAACACTGATAAATATTTAGACGGATTTCTTATAATTCATCTAACACGAAGTAGTTAGACACAATGTAATTTAGCTTTAAAAAAGAATGCTTACTATGTGACATACAGAAAAATGGGCACATCTATCTCAAGTGCTGTGTCTGAACAGAAGACTTCTTTCACTTTTAACTGCCCTGCCATTTGTCTGCAGCTGTCAAACATACAGCACATCCTGAAAAGAATCTCCGGCAAGATGAACAGGCACAGGATTTCTTCATGTACAGAGTATGCATTAAGTAGGATCTCACCAAACTAGTTTTCCCTGTATGCGTATGCACTTTGAGAAGCATGGAAGAAACAAAGCTCTAGTTAAACCCTTCCAAACCCTTAAAAGCCATGCAGTAGTGACACAGAAACAGTTCATTTGAAGTTATCTACCCTGTAACACTTAAGTTGAAGCAGGCTTTCTTAGGAGTTTGCAGAATTGTTTTCTGCAGTGCAGCTTTCAGAAAGCTAATCTTTAATAATTTGTTACCTGACATTACACAGTAATCATCAATAAACATATAATAAAAAAAATTAAACTCAACTTAATCCACCAACACAAAAACACTCCCCACAGTATCATTATTCATTCATGTGAAAAGAAACAGACTGCTTTTATTTGCTGAAAGCCAATACCCTCTGTGCAAGACAATAGGAAAAACAACTTGAAGCACAGCACAGGTCTCTAACAATGAACTCACCTACCCTGCCCTTGAAGGAAAATGTGGGAACTGGTGGATAAACAGCTCACAAAAGGCTGCTTCCAGTGCACCATAAGAAAACAAGCCACAGGATCTAGGATCTAAAACACTCGGGACTTTGAAGATAAGTGTTATCACCAGTTTTATACAGGACTGTAATACTACTGGCCATCATTGGGTTGTGCATTAAGATGTGGGTCACCTTTTTTTGTTCTCAGTGCTTACAAAAATGTAAAGGGGAAAAATATATGAACAAGATGAAGGATGCCAGTGCAGTGCTGGGTACCAACACAAAAACTTCCCTGCAATAAGTACTAGCTAGAGAATCATGTACTACTAGTAAAACAAGCAGTTTAGTAGCAGTTTCTAACTCAGTCTTCTAGCAACTACATCTCATCCCATGACAGCACCATGTTTTGTAGAAGCTGTTGGGAGAATTTTCTGCAAGAACTTGTGCCTCAACTGCACAGTGTACATGCAGTCCAGGCATTCAACACCTGTGTCCTGAGAATAAATTATTTTGTAGATCCAGGTATTCTGTACATACTGCTGAAGTCCAATCCCACTGCTGGTTCCTGTACAGTGGCATACCCCTGAAGAACTCACCATGAGAAAGCCATGTGTGTGTGTATGGGGAAGTGACATAAGACTTAAGGAGAATGGTCATACTCTTGCTGCTGTCTGCTTTGAATTGCAACTCATTAAAAGCTGACTTCACTCAATTGCTAAGTCAGCGGAGGGAGATTCCCACCTGATGGTAGACAAGGCATTCCCTGCCCATTCTGCACAGCAGTGACAAAATGCATATTCTCTCACCAAATCTTCATATTCTGACAGCTCTGTATATAGTCCAGTTGAGGCATGACAAAGTAGCAGACATAAATATAGCAGAAAAGTAAAGCTACGATGCCTACAACCAAAAGCACTCCAGAATCAAAGATGCCCCACAGTCCAGGATAGTAAAGGAAAACTCTGCAGACTGCCCGAGTATCACAGGGCTCTAAAAAGATAAGACCTGTCTTGAAGCATTTTATATTGAGATAGTAAAGCAACGAGGCTAGCAGAAAACCTTTCCAGACAAGGGACACAGGTTTTGCTTTTAATTGCAGACTCAGGTCACATACTGCAAACTTCTTTTCATATGACCAAGTCAAAACTTAATGGAGTATGTTTTTACTCCAGGTGCATCACACCTGTCTACTCACATGGATACTTCAAAAGGAGAAGCTATATATGACTAGTACTGTTGGCTGAACACTCTTGATCTATTAAAGACACGTGCTTAGCAGTCATGATGGCCTGTTTTCAAGAATTATAACACAAGCCAGCCCAGGTCTCTGAATATCAATTTGATACACTTCCACAAACCTTAAATGTTGTTTGATTAAATTATGGGAAGCGTAGTCTAAATAGTTATTGCTTATCTTTGCAGTTTCTTACATTTCAAAATGGCAGACTCACCCAACAGATTTTCTCAAACCTACTAATACCACTAAACACATTAAATTAGTAAATTTTCTACTTAATCTCATTTATCATGTTTGGAGGCAGGTAGAAACAAGAAAGTAAATGAATAGAGGCTGCACCTTCAAAGAGCACCAGAATGAAGTAAAACTTCAAGAGGGCAGAGTTTAACAAGATCTTTTATTTACAAAGTCTGAAAACTAGTAAATTGAGGCAATAAAACCTCACTGTTAAAAAAAAATTATTTCATGACAAGAATGAGGAATCCTTTTGCTATGAAGTAGAAAATACTATGACATGAACAAGGAAGAATTGAACTGCTATATAAGAAGTGTGGTTTTATCATAGACTCAGAATGACTAGGTTGCAAAATACCTCTAGTACCACCTCTTGCTCAATACATGTCGAATTAGATACCCAGGCCTCCACCCCATAAGGATGTATTCTTCAGAGAATTGTTGTATCCATTTTTTGAAAGCCCAAGCAATTGTTACGAAACGTAACTGGAACACACAGTCAAAGAAAGACTAGGCTGGTCAAAATGAAACAATCTGCAGTGTTTATAATTAATCAAGTGTGTTGGGCTGGAGTGGGCTGAAAGCTTTAGTCCAGCTTTAAACAGTCTGTCTTAACTCTAAGTACTTATGAATAAAGCTGCAACTTACAGCTTCTGTTCAAACATGGGCCAAAGCGTGGCAAAAGGGTGCCAAGGCAAAGACCTATTTTTTTTTTTTCTGTCCTGAAAGGGAAGTTTCAACAGTGACAGAAGTGACAGTATTTAAGTTTGCTGCATCATACGCTTGTGTAGACAACTGAAACTGCTGATTCACTGGCTTTCCCCTAAAGTCTTCTTTCAGGAAGTAACAGTTTCCAGCAGCAAGGGCACTTAGCAAATTTAGTAATATTACATGACAAGCAATATCGTATCTATTAAAAAGTTCCTGTTGATTACAATGCTAAAATAGAATGTGTATGACATCAAAGCTTAGTCTTCCTCCTTGAAAGAGCATATTTGATTCAATTTTAAAGAAAGAAACGTTTGTTATTTCCAGTAAGGGAGTAATAACATGAGCGATCCATCTAATCTTCCTCTGAAACCACAGAGCTTCTCTACATTTACAAGCTTCAATTCTAGCATCCTAATGTATATCAGGGCAAGTAGTTCTTATCAGCTGAGCAGCCTCAGCTATATTTGCTTGCTTAATCCAGTAATTTTAAGGTAATACACAAATCCCCACAAGTTATTTCAGATTACCAGGGAGAGGAAAAAGACGGACACCTCTCTCTACTCCTCCCCCTCTCCCCAACATTTTCTGATGCCGGTGTTCATACCAATCTATACAAAACATTCAAATACTAACAGTTAAATACTAAACCTTTCTTTCTCTCCTCCCATTTAAAATAGGTATGCTCAAGACCAGAATTTTGATTCCTATGCAGTAAGTCCATTCACCTAGAGGATACTGAAGTGATGGCAAATGCATATTTTCAAGCATTATCTGTTTTGAGAAAAATAAAAGGATTTTTTTTCCTTTGTCCTACAGTAGAAATTACATTAGAAGAATTACCTTAAGAATTTCGAACAACAGCAAGTGGACATCGAATTAAAAAAGCAGGAGATGCCTCAAGTCTTGCTGTTGTCATTTTAAGAGAATTCCCACAGCTCTTTAGAGTCACGTTAGTTCCTGCTGCTTACTGACTGTCTTTTCCCGGAGGGGTGCAGAGTTGTGTGTGTGTGTGTCTGTCTCTCAAATAGTAAAAAAATTACCTCTTACATGTTGCTGAATATGTATAATTGCTACTTGTACACCTCACCCATGTGGTTGAGCAGCACATACTCCCTAAAGCTTGGGTGTAACTCTGGTCTGTTAACGTCAACTCAAATGAGCTTCACTATAATGAAAGCTCACTGAAGAAAACCTGCTCCTTACAAAGTCTTTCTAGAAAGGAAAAAAGACTATTTAGTAGATGGAGGCCTACAGAGTATCCAGAATTTTTCTAGCAGGCCTACAGAGTATCCAGGATTTTTCTAGCAAACTGTTAACACACAGCACTGTTCAAGCTGATTGAGTAAGCAGCATGCACATCTTTTTGGCAAGTGTCAACTTTTAACTGTTTAACCACTACTTCCACATGGCAGCTCTGTACTTTCTGTTCTCAATATCAAGTTCTAACCCTGATATGAAGGGGCATTCACCACAAAACTCAAGCTTGACACAGGTCTCTCTCAAAGAACAATACTGTTTTCAAAGAGATCACGCAAAAATGTTTTGCCACTCTGCCACAAAGTGCTTTGACTCCTTGAACTGTTGTGTGTCCTTCTGCTGGTTACAAACATTCATTGCATAGTAATAAAGAGAATGTCAAAGTATATACCATCAAAACGATCTATCACAGTTGTTTTCACAAAGTGAATTAATGAGATTCACAGAATGGTTAGGGTTGGAGAGGACCTTTAAAGGTCACCTAGTCCAACCCCCTCAGTTAACACCTTTAAGTTTACTACTAGAATCCCATTTGTTTATAGAAAAGAGACTGGTTATTTACCGCACAGCCATGCATGGTGAGTCAGGTAGCTTAGTTCTGATCTCCTCAAGACTCAGCATTAGACTTGGCACCAAGTTTACTTTTGCCATGTACTTCACCCTTCATTAAATAGCATTACAAAAATATTGACTGACATTCTTAACAGCTTAGCAGTAGTGTCACATGTTATTTGATACCGAGTTAGCACTTCACAGTGTTTTCTGTCACATGGTATTGCACACACAAGGTGATGCTCTGCTAATTTGCATTTTGGCCTATAATTTTCAGGCACTCTTTAGATCTCTCAAAACATCCTGGTTCACCACTCTGGCTACACAGAGACAGAAAAGTTACTTTAACCTTTACATGCATTTGAATCTCCAGTCAATTAATTTATTTAGCTAATTTAAGGTAAAGCTAGACAGAAACCATCTCAATTATGTTTACTAGCTTTTGGGAGTAGGGGTTTGAAAGAAGGAGAGCTCAAGACCTCTGCTATGATTGCAAAATTACCTGTTCATGCTCTGACTAGATAGAGGAGAAAACTTTTTAATTAGGAGCATATGGCATACAGTGACCACAGCTTTCATAGACACAAAGAGTTAAGATTATCTTACGTGCACATATCTATATAAATTGAGACCGAGATAAGCAGCTCACAACAAAATAACAAGCAAGGTCAGTTATCAACCAAGATACTGTTAAGCAATCTAGCCTGTCTTCACCCAGACAGTCTCTATACTTTACCAAGTATTAGAAGAAGCACAATCACTTAAACTGAATCCAACCCAAGCAGCACAAAGAACTATTTCTGGAAAGAAACCAAAACCCAAGACAGCAGAGCTGGAAAGACTGAAGTTCAGAGAAGAGCAAGTGAAACTTAACACTTGTGTACACTAGAGAAAAATTAAGTTCAAGGTTTACTTCATTATAGGAAATATCGTGCTGCATAAGTGCAGGAGAGGTAACAACCTGCAGATAGTTCTAGAGATGCATCAGATTTAGTGGTTATCAAGCTACGTAAGTAAAAAATCATGGAGTTGCAAAACTGTGTAGTCTAAAAGACCCACAAAATAATCCTACATTCTATACATCTGTTGGAACCTCAGTAGGAATACTGAGTCCAATTTGGGTGCTGTACCTCAAAGAAAGATGAGGACTGAGTTTGGGAGAGAGCCATACAAGGTATCAGAGTTGTAAAAGTTGTCCACATGAACAATTGAGGAACGTGGAGCTGTTCTAACAGGAAAAAAAAAGACAGGAAACCTTAAACATTGCAAAGATTAAGGGAATAATCTCCCCAGACTGACTAAAACTAGTCTATATAAAGGAAAACTCAATGAAGACAGTAAGAAGAAAATTTTAACAGCCCCTTGCAGTTAAAATTCTTAACAGTCTAACTTAAAATGGAATGTGGCATCCAATAAGGATGACTTTAGCTCCTGTTAGGGGAAGAATTAGGATGAACTTTGACTCTTCCTTCAGGAGGGCCCTTCAGTTTATTTCTCCTCTGATACCTATGGTATTAAGAAGTCACTGAAAATGAAAAAGGAAAAGCCACTATTCAGTCAAAGGACCAATGAACTTGAAAAGCCAGACAAGGAGCTTAGACAGACACATCGTTCTCCTGTGTATTTCCCACTTTAGTCCAAGATTGAGGCAAAAATTAAAAAAAAAGATTACTATTGCAGAGTTCAGAAGACTATGCTTGGTATTTTTCCTTGTTTAGTTATCAGGGTGTAACACTTAAAATTCAGATTTGGAGGGAGATGTCAGATGTGACTATGTAAGAGCTTGAGTTACATATTTTATGTCAACATACAACGGTGACAGAACACCAACAAAAGATGATCTAAGTTCCTGCGTGAGCTTGAGACAGTTCATGGTTTTCTAGTTTCAAACTAGTATACAGTGTTTTTGCCACACCTTTAAGCATATATCTCTGCCACTCATCAGTGACTTGCCTACACATTTGAGTCTGTTAAAACAGGTAACAACTGTTAACAACAGATACCTGAATTCTGTTCTCCAGTTTCCTCTCAAGCAAGTTGCACTGCTGCTACAAGCCAGTGCCTTGCAACACCACAGTGAGTGGGGCACTAGCTTTTGGAGTGACATGTAGTATCACAGAAACTAACAGGGTATTCTACATAATCAAAAGCCTGAGCATCAATCAGAAGAATTTAGGCTTTATGTGCTGCATAGCATCAGAAAACAGAACAAGCTAACCCAAATCAGTTTGACAGGGAACACCACCTGACACCAAAGAGTACCTAAGAAACTTGTTTCAACACTTAGGCCACATATATCAGAGCAAAATGGAGGAGTCATCCTTCTCCTACAACCCTCACTATGGGCTTGAAAAATAAAACCAAAGTTAAACAGTATTTACCTACTTCCATACCTCCTGTGCTGTTCTTCATCTGCACTGTTGCTTCCACTTAACCCTGTTTTATTTGTGAATAGGTATGGAAGGAAAGTAGAGATAGAGGAACGTATGTTAGGATGAAATGCCAAAAATATGAACAAATTAGGCAGCCACATTCTTTTTCCTCTTCAGATTTCAGCAACCACTGCTGCAGAAGCAAATAAAATCACACGCTACTGAAACACATGAACTTTAGCAGAGGAAGTAGATGGAAAGTCAGCAACAGACACTATTCCAGTTTATCCCTCCTGTATGACATCTGAAATGACACTATTGGAAAGTTATAATTTTAAAATAATTAACAAGATTGTATATATAATTAACATTCACTCATCAACATTAGAACAGATACCATCAGTATTATCAGTAAGATCACAGATGACTCCAAGTTAGGCTGGTGTGTTGATCTGCGTGAGGATAGGGAGGCTCTCCAGAGAGACTTACACTGGATGGCTGGGCCAATGTTAATGGTATGAGTTTCAACAAGGCCAAGTGCTGGGTCCTGCAGTTGGGCCACAACCACCCCATCCAACACTACAGGCTTGGGGAAATGTGGCTGGAAAGCTGTCTGGTAGAAAAGGACCTGGGGGTTCTAACTGACAAGCAGATGAAGATAAGCCAGCAGTGTGCCCAGGTGGCCAAGAAAGCCAATGGTATCCTGGCTTGTATTAAGAAATAGTGTGACCAGCAGAAGTAGGGAGGTGAGTGTCCCCCTGTACTCAGCACTGGTGAGGCCTTGCCTTGAGTGTTGTGTCCAGTTTTGGGCACCTCACTACAAGAGAGACATTGAGGTGCTGTAGCAGGTGCAGAGGAGGGCAACGAAGCTGGTCAAGGGTCTGGAGAAGAAATCTTACGAAGAGCAATTGAAGGAGCTGGGACTGTTTAGTTTGAGGAAGAGGAAGTTAAGGGGAGACCTCATCACACTCTACAACTACCTTAAAGGGCATTGTAGAGAGTTGGTGCTGGTCTCTTCCCACAGGTAATTAGTGGTAGAACAAGAGGGAATGGATTCAAGCTGCAACAGGGTAGGTTTAGACTGCACATCGGGGAAAAATTTTTCACGGGAAGAGTGGTCATACTCTAGAATAGGCTGCCCAGGGAGGGGGTTGAGTCACCGTCCCTGGATGTGTTTAAGGGTCGTTTGGATGTGGTGTTGGGGGACATGGTTTAGGGGAGAACTTTGCAGAGTAGGGTTAATGGTCAGACTTAATGATCCCAAGGGTCTTTTCCAACCTGAATGATTCTATGACTTTCTACAAAGTACTTTACAGTGCCTAGCTGTCAGCAATAAACTGGTACCAAAAAAATTAGTATTAAAGGTCATAACATCAACATAAATTTCAAAAGACCATTTACACAGTGTTTAATCATGCAATTAAATATAGCTTACATAACCATCCAAACTACTTATTTCAGAGGTTCCACAAAGATCTGCCTGAAAATAAGAAAATTTTCATTCATTATAATTTTGATTTAATTTAAAAGTTTAATGTACAAAGCAATTTGCTGATAGCAGAAATTCATACATTTAATTCTTATTTTCAAAAGTTTATTACATTAGTATGTTGAATCAAAATGTTTCTATAGCATTCCTACTTGGCATATATTTTCCTATTCATTCTGAATTCTCTTACTAGTATTAGTTTCAGTCCAGACATGCAACAGATTGGGAGTGATTTATTTGCATTTCTTTATTGGTATTTTCAGTAAATTAGAACAATCTTAGGGCAGCATTAGAGAGGTGTAGAAAAGGAGAAAATTACTGTCGTCACAAAATGTTACAGCTCTCCTCACAATTGCTGAAAGCCTGTGGACAAGTTAAATATGTAGTACCCTTCTGTACTCTGCCCTTCTCTTGATAACCTGAGCTCATTTACCATGAAATAAAACTCATACTGGTTTCTGACCAGATCAACAGGTCAGAATTTTTTTGCTCTGGCAGCTACTGCTAATAAAACAGTAGTATGAGAAAGTCACCTCCATTATAATTTTTCAGTGTTTTCTTAGCAAAGCTAACAAAAAATAATCTCTCAGATGAATATTTACATACAGTAGTCAAACAGAAGCTTGACTTTAAGTATTGTTAATGTGAAATTTAAAGCAGCTGTAACAGAAGTAATGGGTAGATGCACTTGGGTTTCAGTTTGAAGGTGAAGCATTCCAAATACAGAACAAAACATGGGGAACTGAGATACTCTGGCTGCTTATCAACTTGGAAGTGAAATTTAAGTTTCCCTCTAAGTTGAAGAGAGTTACTCCTTCATAACCTCTTATAGCTGAGTTCATAAGAGAAAGGCAGAAGGTGAAGTTTAAGAAACTTTAATATTGTACTTCAGTATTTTACAGGATGAAGGACATCAGGTTTATCCAGAAGTTGATTTTTATTAACAGATTTAAGCAATTTGACATTAATTCAGCCTTTTAAAGTCAGAACAACTAGGATAGTTTGATGAGGCTCTTCAAAGAGTACCCTGTGGATTATTTTGTTATATTTAAGTTGCTTCTCAAGCGTACAACACTACAGTGCCCTGTTTTAAGCCACTGGGAGTTTTGCTTTTGTATAGTGTTGCACTCATATTAGACTAGCAAAAGACCCTTGTCCTCTCCTGCTACACCTACCCAGCTGACTTTTTTACTTCAACATCACAGTTACTGTTTGTAGTTAATATTCTTCAATGTCTAACAGCACATTCAATAACTTCTTTGGAACAATACACTGAAAAGAAAACACAACATGCAGATGACCTTAAGGGTGAAACTAATGACTCAATACTTTGTGCATAAGGTCTTTAAAAATTTTTAGGTTATGTGGAAAAAACAGAACCACATTTCGTGGTTAACAAGCATTTTCTGAAAATTTCTAAACTAGGATCCACATTCAAAAAAATAATTCTCATAACTAAATGTCCGAATTCTAGTTTGCTTGCAAATGCATATGTTTAATAACAGCAGTGAATAAACTGTTCTAATAAGTATGTCCAAATTTGACTTTATTAGCCTCCCAAATCCAGTTTGTCAGGTTTTTTACCATCTTAACTAGACCTGTGCTTAATCCAAGAAACTGGGATGTGTTGTATCTTACTGTGTTTGCCAACCAGTAATTTAAAAAACAGGTTATAGTATATTAAGAATTTCGTGAAAATAGAATTACTTACAAGCTAAACTGTCTTTGACCCCTGAGGCTGCCACACCCCTCCTCTAAACTGTAAGGGGAAAAACTGCTAGAAAAGTTTTACTCTTTCCAATGTTTCTATATAACCCTATTCTAAGTATCTGACTCCTCTCCCAATGTCTAATCAACAGTAAAAACAACAGTTCCTCCTTCAAGGCACTTGATGCCTTTCACAGTCAAACTTTGAAATTCATGCCTCCTGCTATAGATAAAAGCACCTTGTATATCATCCCTTCAAAACAAAAAAGGGAACCTACCTACTCCTTTACATGCCAAACTTGTTGGGTACCTAGACGTCCCTCTGGACAATGACCTTTTCCAGTTTGATAGACCAAAGACAAGTATTGTGAGAGGTTCAGCAAGACTTAAGACAGTATTTCAGTCTGGTAAACACAAGATTTTGAAAACCCAACACTTAAAACACTCTACTTTGCTGAAGAGTCATAAAGTTAATAATGAACCCATACAGAATCTGTGTGGAAAAGATTAAAACTAAGATGGAATAAAATGGGACAGACCTAGGCTGATGCAGACTCTCATGAAATGTTATTTTCTAAACAAATTTTCAGCAAGTTTTCAACTCAGGTGTGAGACTAACATTACAAGAAATCATTATCTAGATCTCAGGAGTTCAAGTTAATTTGCTCAAAGTTAGTTTAATTATCTAGACAGTTGTCATAGCAAACAGCAACTCACTCCCCTCCACCTATACCTTCAGGAAGTAATGAAAGTAAATTAACATATCAAGTCTACCAGAGCAGAGGGTAAAGAATGAAAACTTTCTATAAGTTTAATATGTGTAAGGAAATACACTCCATTTCAGTGAAAAAGTAAATCTTTGTCTGGGTTTGGAGCTGAGCCGGCCACTAGAAGAAAGACAGATGCTATCAAACTCCTCTCCCTTCCTAAAGGGGACAAGAAAGGGAGTAAGGGAGAGAGATTTATGGATTAGAACACTAAACCAGCTTTAATGACAATAATAACAATAATACAATTGATTATATATTAATATATGCAAAATCAATATCAAACCCAATACCTCAATGCCAAACAGTTCACTGCCACCACTGATGCTGTGGAGCAGGCACTGAGAAAGTCATAGACTAGAGTCAGTAGCAGATGGGAACTGGATTCAGAAGATAAGAGTCTGGAACTGGATTCAAGAACACATGGATTGGGATCAAAGGCAGCGTGGACAGAGTACTGCTTGGACAATGACCACTGAAGAAGTTAACTTGACCCTTGTGATCCCTCAAGCTTTATACTGAATATGGGATGGAATACCTTGTTGGTCAGTTTAGGGTCACCTGAGCTGTCTGCTCCTCCCCACAGATGTGGCCTTTTACTTCCTGCACCCCCAACATGGCACACAAGAGTCAGCAGTGACCTTGGTCCGCACAGAAGCAAGTGTAAGCAAGAGCCTTTCTGCATACCAGTCCTTGGCAGTAACTGTAAACATCAAGCATTATCACTGCTAGAAGCAGAACCTGTCTGCAAAAACATGTTGTGAACTTCAGAAAGTGCAGTTACTTAGAGATAGAGCTAAAAATAAAATAATCACTGAACAGAATCAGTTCTGTTCTAACCCAAACCAGGACAATCTTATTTATTTGTACTACGAAGTACATATTCATTTTATCTGTTAGAAGTCACATGTTCCAGGAGCCTGTGTTCTCTGTATGTAAAACCAGACATTTCCCTCACAGCACAGAGCTAACAGCATTTAAAACTTATCTAATTTTAGGTTAGAAATTCCATACTCTGTCTTCAAACTACAGTAGAGATCTGCAGTGAGTCCTTCAATTTATTACTTAAGACAAAATCATCTTTTCCAAAGCATAGATACTTTAGTGCTCATGCACCAATGCTTTTTTACCCCAAAGAAATGTGGAAACCTAATCTGATCTTGTGTTCTTCAGCTATATACACTGATGCCCTTTTCTTGGATCTAATGGCAGCCATTGTAGACCTGACTATCTCTTAGGGTAGAAGAACAGAGAAGCTGCCTAAGGATATACAACCTTTGCCATTACAGATATTTACATCTGCTTAGCATATTTAATGAAACACTTTAGGAAAGAACTCCTGGTTACAGATGAATTATTTCCTCATTTGCCTCACTGATGGTCTGCAGTTTTAGACTTCTCTCTCCTCCAGTTCAGGGAAAGTAAGCATTTTAGAAGCTGTATTTGAAAATTTTAATCTTATAAGCACTCAGGAACCTCAATACAAGAAAAGGCTAATGCAATGATAAAAAAAAAGAAAAACAAAACAAGAGCAGCAAATTCTAACAGTTTATTCTTTAATATTAGATACTTTATATTTCTCAGCTACCAGCTACTCGATGCTGCTAAACAAAGTTTTTCTAACTCTGCGCATACTTTAATTTAATATAAAATTAATTTTAAATCAGTGTTTTCTCTTCCCAGAGCCTAATGAAACACAGCTACAAAGTTTCAGTCTACTTTCATACTCCAAACAACCTTGTGATATGCTACAGTAAGTCTCACAAAAATACTTTTGTTAGCAAACAGCTTAAGCAGCCTGCCAGAACCACCTACCCATTCACTAAGCAACAAAGAGCTTCAACAACAAAGTATTTTATATAGAAAGCAGACAAGTTAAGGAAAATTACTGTTTAATAAAGGAAATTATTTCCTCTCAATTTTATTCAAATTATTATGTCAGTTCAAAAACCCACTTCTCAAACAAAACCAATTTACTGGTAATACCAGACAGTAAAAGAAAGGCAAAAAGATACTTCATGACTGGGGATGGGCAGTAATGCAGGAACGGAAAATTCAGCATTGATAAATACAAGATTTATTATTTTTTGTAAGTGATATAGAAAACTAATTCCAAATTTACAAGTACAATGGCAAACTCTAAACTACTACCACTAATACTTGCAGATTATAAATAGGTGGTCCATAAAATTGTCAGCTCAGAGCTCAGCAACAGTCTTAGAAGGAAAATTATATAGAAAAGACTTGCCTTTGTGGTTGTGCAGAGCAGAATTTAGGACAGGATTTGGGTTTTTTTCCTCATATATTCCTGCATGGGAGCATGCAATGACCCAGCATCCATTTCTGCTTATCCAGACTTCACGTTAAGTTCTGCATTTCACCAGCTAAATCATTCACCAAATCTAGTCTGGATTTCAACCCAGGGGTATCAAGTTCCATGTCCCCACAATCCTGAACCTGAAGAGCCCCATGCCTGTAAAACAGCTTTTGAAATGCCAGCTCTATGGATGTGTAATTTAACAATATGTTCAATGTACCCACCTGAGATCCTGGTTTTGCAACTTAATTTCATATGTTTTAATGTTACCTCTGTATCAAAGTGAAGACAAAATCCCAAGCCGTAAATGGACCAATATTCTAACTGAGATATATTTTCTTTTAGAGAACCATTATCATAAGGCAGCACTTTAAGAGCAGGTACTGCTTATTGTAAGGATTGCCCAATAAAAGGCAAAATTTCCTAATTACACAATACTTATAAGCAATAATTCCAAGAAGCTCAAAGGAAAAACACAGAAAGATATATTTTAATTTTGGTTTTTTTACAGCTGTATAACCCAGATGCAGAATTTGCATTGTACTTGGTATGCACAGAATCAGAGTGGTTTGGGTTGGAAAAGACTTTAAGGTCACCTAGTCCAACCTCCTTGCAATGACCAGGGATATCTTCAACCAGATCAGGTTGCTCAGACCACCGTTCAGTGTGACCTGGAATGTTTCCAGGGATGGGGCACCTATCACCTCTCTGGGCAACCTGGACCTGTGTCTCATCCATTTTTTGTTAAAAATTCCTTTTTTTATATCTAGTCTAAATTTATCCTGTTACTTTAAAACCGTTATCCTTAGTCTTATCACAACAGGCCCTGATAAAAAGACCCCCTTATAGGCCCCCTTTAAAGTACTGAAATACTGCAGTAATGTCTCCCTGAAGCCTTCTCTTCTCCAGGCTAAACAACCTCAACACTCTTAGCCTTTCCTCACAGAAGTGCTCCAGCCCTCTGATCATCAGCAAGATCTGGACACAGTAATCCAGTGAGGTCTCACCAGAGCAGAATGGCAGAATCACCCTCCTTGACCTACTGGTCACGAGTTAGAAGTACAGTAGTTAAACTCAACACCTTGGGGCTGTGCCTGTCTCATACCTGCAAACATAATGGACGTTTTGCATACTATGTACTTTAAAAATAGCTGACCTTGAAGCCCTTTAGGTAAAATGAAAAGAGTTGAGTTCAATGGAAGACAAACAATAGATCAGGAAAGCAGAACCAAAAAGCTGATGAAGAGTAGGGCCTTAAATACAAGGACAAAAGCCAGTAATCAGATACAGTAAAAGCAGTCAAATGATGAAAGAGATGAGTTTAAACCCAGAATGATAAACTAAGAGAACTGGCTCTATAATTAACAAGTTTAACATCTAGGACAGGTAACAAATAACTAATCAGTGAGAGAGGATGGACAGAACAATGCATTAAGATGCCACACAAACATAATGCAAGCTTTTTCCTTTTCAAGCTAGAGAGCTTAAGTTCACAGCTGATAGCTCCCAGTTCTCTAAACTTTCATCCATGAAGAAGCAAATCAATTACTTCAAAATATTTTTAACACATAGCTTCACTCTTGCAACTTTTACCTGTCATAAAAGCCTTGAACACTTTATTGTACAAGGAAGCTTGCAACTGTCTGCAAACACCACCAGATCTAACAAAGGAGTGAGAAAGGAAATCAGAAAAAACATACCTTGTGTTGTTCTAATGCATCTACCCAATGTTGTCTGTGGTCCGGGTCCTGCGCTCGGAGGTACCAAACACTGTCATTTACGCTAATATCAAATCTGCACTCATCGAAGTCATGAGGCTGTGGCAGAAAAGAGTAGAAGAGTAGCTAATATTAGACGCATGATCAACAATACCTCCCAGAATATTTTGACACTCCAGCACTGTAAAAAAAACCTGGTCTATAATATCTTGAATTTATCCTAGATTCTAAATTCCATTTTTTGCAGCTGTCTCAATGAACATACACACTCATAATTAAAAATGCCAGTCTTCTGAAATAGAAAAGCTTACTACACTCTTACTAAATACAATTGTCACAAAAAGTACCACACATACATTGACCAAAACTTCATATATTGAAACAAATCCTTTAGCAAAATAACTACTGGACACATGCAGGATAATGAATATTTAGTTAATTTAAAAGCAGGAATAATAAATTAAGGTTATGACTATCAGTAGTGATTTTAGATAGAATATATACATTGTACCAAAATGCACCACGAAACAACCATAAAAGCAGACTATAGTAAAATGACAAGCAAAGGCAGGAACTAAAGAAAGCTGTGGTACTCTGTCTCAACTATCTTCACCATGTAAGCCAGAATCATCAGATAATTGGGAGTAACATGCAATCCTTTCTAATATCACCACTTAAATGCATCTACCTTTCAGTTCACATGCCTTAAACACTAAAAAGCTTTCACTAGCATTACAATAAATCTGGCAAGGAAAGTATAGGAAAATAAAACAATGATCTAAGACCCCTGCATCCTAACACTGTCAGTTCAAAGCTACTCCTTAGCAAACATCCACCTGAGCACAACATTCCCCCTCCTGTCCCCTTGAAAACTACTCTTAAACTTAACACAGGTATAGCTGAATACCTTTTTGAATTTGAATTAAAAAAAAAGAGTTACCCATGGAAATAACAATAGCTAAAAGGCTCCAAGGTTAAAGCAAATGATGCTATCTGAAGGACCACAAATACTGATTCCAGATGCTAAAGACAAGTCTACACATGCTAGTAATATCCTTTACAATGTAACAGCCACTCTGTGAATGCATTCATCTTGTAGACAACTAAAGCACTGTGGGTCACTTGTGAAACACTCCACAGAAGAAAATCGAGAAGCAAATCTCATTTATTGTTATGCACAAGAGTTCAGTGTCAGTGAGAAATATTTTCAAAGGATCTGGAAATCATAAGCTACTCACACATAATACAGAATCTTTCTTGTTTAAAAAAACTAAGGAAGAAGAAAAGCACAACAAAAGCCAAATAACCAATGAGCTAGTTTAACAAAAGTACATGAAGCTGCACATACTGATTTTTTTTAGAAAAAGCTTCACATATTTGGTCAAGGACCTGAAAAGTCCAATTTAAAGAAATGTAAACTTCCATGGGAAAAAACTGAGCAATTGATAAAACTGATAATCAAGCCAAAGAACTGCAGCTACTAATTCTTAACATCTGACCATCTCAGTTAAAACAATTTTGAAAACTTGTTCTATACATTGTTTTGCACTGAACCAAAGAACATGGGGATGTAAGAAGAGACATGGTGGGTTGACACTTGCTGGCTGCCAGGTGCCCAGCAAAGCTGCTCTGTCACTCCCCTCAGCTGGAAAGGGGAGAAAAAAATACAATAAAAGATTCATGGGTCAAGATAAGGACAGGGAGAGATCACTCAGCAATTACCTTCATGGGCAAACCAGTCTCAATTTTGGCAAAAAATTAATTTCCCTACCTAAATCAGAGTAGGATAATGAGAGAAAAGAACAAAACTAAAAGCACCTTTCCCCTCACCCCTGCCTCCTTCTGAGGCTCAACTTCACTCCTGATTTTCCCACCCCCAGCAGCACATGGGGATGAGGAATGGAGGTTTTAGTCAATACATCACACATGGTCTCTTCCCCTGCTCCAGTGCAGGATCACTCCCATGAGAAGCAAACCTCTACAAACTTCTCCAATATTGGTCCTTCACATGGGCTGCCATTCCTCACAGACTGCTCCAGCATCAATCCCTTCCATAGGGTGTAGTCCTTCAGGGACAGACTACTCCATTGTGGACCTCTGTGGAATCCAGGGGGACAATCTGCTTCTCCACAGGCTGCTGAGGAATATCTGTTCTAGTGCCAGGAGCACCTCCTTCCCCTCTGTTTTCACTGACTTTGGTGTCTGCAGAGTTTTTCCTCTCATATTGTCTCTCCTTTCTCCCAGCTGCTGCTGTGCAGCAGTTTTTACCCTTCCTTAACTATGTTATCACAGAGGCACTACCACCAACACTGATTAGCTCAGCTTTGTCCACCAGCAGCTTTACCTCGCAGCTGGACAGAACTGGCTCTCTTAGATGAGGGCAGCTGCTGACATTCTTGCAGAGCTCCCACTCCCAAAAACTTGCCATGTAAACCCAATACACAACACCAAGTCTTCTAGTACAGGACATCAAGTCTTCTATTCCAGGCCCCTTTTCTTCAAGCTACATTTGCTACATTATTATTAGCATATATGAGAAGATGTTTATCAGCATTAGGGTAGCAAACTTGCCACATCAATGTTTCAGGCCTATATGCCTGTTGACAGCCACATGCCTGCCAGGCCCTCCTTTAGTGGTGGGGAACATGCATCCACAACAGAACATTCTCCCAAAAGGCAAGTGTACAAAAATTAGCTAGCAAAGTTTTCCCTGCCACGACAGCATTCCTCTGATCAATCTCCCTGAAGCCCTTTGGGAGAAGTTAAAAGCAATTATATGCTACGTAGTTAGACAAGGCTGCCAAAATTCATCTCTCTTTTCCCCCGCTCTCCATCTGTAACCTAAATATCATCTAATGTGATTTAACACCATCACCTCTCTGTCCTTTTCAAAGGCAAGTTTATGTATTCCCCTTCCTTGCATAGCAGCTTAATATATTTGAAAATCTATCTTCATTGCTAAGACAGGGAAGGGAAATGTTTTCCTTGAGGTCTAGCTAAAACCTTTAAACACTTTTCTGGGACATTGACTGCATGCACACTGCATTATCTATATCTAAAAATCAGGTTTAGGGTTATACTCAGCTGACTGTGTAGTTCCATGTTACAAAAAAAAAGCCAGCTGATCAGGTGGTCCTGATAGACAAGTTGCTTACAGGTAAGAAATATCCACCCACAAGGCTAAATACTTCTTCAAAAGGTAGCTACTCAGGTGATACATGATTTGCTCAACAGATGCATGTTACCTATTTACCAACTCACCCTATTTTCCATGGTTTTTGGCAAGTGAAATCAGACCCATTATTCCCTTTTCCCCTGATTTTTTTAAGACAGATTCCACCATAAGAAACCTGAATTAAGTAAACAGGAAAGGCAAGTTCTCTAATATGCATTCTATAAAAGCAAATAAAGCACCCGAATGACATGTGACCTGTTCTTAACACAGAACAAATCAAGCTGTTGTTAATTTCATCTTCACTGATAACTTGACCAACCTCAGTATGTAAATTCTTGGTATTATGTTACATTCTCCTCCCCACTAAGCTATGGACAAGCTTCTTTGGCTTCCCTCTTGCTATATATGCTTCCGTTGTTTTCTGTAGCTGCACCTAGCATAGACTATAAAGCATTATTTGCCACTTCTCAGATCTGTCCTTTACTCTTCTAGCATCCTCAGACTAGTTTGAGTCTCATTTAGATCTTTTTTTCTAAGGTCCATTGTTTCTAGCCTAGTGTCCACTTTCCTCCTTATGCTCAGAAGCAATTACAAACTGGTGCAGCTCTTAACCAGCCACCTGACAAGACAATGGAGGATAAAGAGGGATTTTCACCTGCAACAAGTTAAGGACCTATGCTGAGGCCAGGATGGGTCCTACTGCCCTTTCACAACCAAGATAATGCCAGAAAGAGGAATGCTTTAGTCATTCAGGTAAGCAGGAAGCAAGTAGGAATTCACTATCTACCCTCAGGACCTGAAGAATGTTGGAAAACTTCTGCAGCCTGTGTGTACACTAAGGGATTCTTATAGAGTCAGCAGTTAAAGCCCCAAACAGCTAATTCATAACTCCACACAAGAACATGCTGCAAGAAATAGGCCTCCTAAGGTTTCTTCTGACACACCTGCAGAAAATTCTGCTGAAATAAAGGCAAACTGCAAGTATTCAAGCATCCCAGATCTTTTTGTGTAAAACAGACTGATACTAGCTCTTACATTCAAAACAAGCAAGAACAGTTTACATGAAACAACATTTATTGGCTACAATTGAGGAAGTCCATAGCCAGCTCGTCTCATGAGTCATAGCTGGCTGCATTGCCACAAAATCCTTCCTGCTACACAGCTCTCAAGCCTGAGGTATTCAAAAGACACGCTTCAGAGCAGTATCTGCTTCAAAAATACTGGTTCAAGTGCTTAAGGCAAGTCACACAGGGAAGCTTAAGTGTTTTTATATACTCTTAACCTTCAAGAGTACTCCATGGGAAAAAAAGTAATACTTGAACAACTAAACTTTTGCTTGCTCTTTCACTACTCTAAATGGTATTTCTTCTTTTCCCTACAGAGGAAAGCTGGGACAGTTCATAACAGATCCAACTCAAGTCTGCACATCACAACTATTAAAGCATACTTGTGCTGCTACTCTGACTGCAGAACTGAAACCTATCCATGCTGAACTTAACTTTAAAATTTTGAAGCTTTATCCTATTAAGAAAATACTGAGCAGGACACTAGGATACTAGACAAAAAAATAGAGGCCTACAGAAAATGAGAACTACCATTCATTAGTTCTCTCATACACAAATGTCACCAGCATGTGACAGAGGCTGTTATCTAGCTTAATTGCACAGATCAGTTATTAACAAAACAATACATATACTGCTATGAAGACAACCACTGTTTACAAATATATCAGTGTTATACACTGTAATAACATATACTGAGTGAAGACAAGCATTGTACTTACCTAATTCAGCAGTACAGAGCCATTTATCCCTGAAGCTTTGACGTAGCAGTTAGTTGGGTTTTTGTGATGCCAGTAAGTCTTTTTTTTTCATACAAGAAAAATTTAGTACAGGTGCATATTGATTTTGCCCACAGCTAAACGTGAAAACCTGTTCAGCTGCTGAATACAATACTTATAATTTCTGAATTCCACTCATATTTAAGCCAGATTCCACAAAACCTCTAATGCTAATTCTCCTTCATCCTGCTAAAACACATTATTTACTTTTATGTGGACTTAGTTATCACAGCCATAAAATCTCATAAGTGAACTATATTCATAAAAAGTGATTTTACAACAAAGACAAGTATTAGGTGCTAACTGTTTTATTCTCTCTAATAAAACTATTGCAAAACTGTGAGAAGTCTTTGCTTTAGAAAAGGTATTTTCTAAGCAGCATGTATCAAAATAAGAAAAACTCTGCAGTTACTGAGAAGCAAGGCTAACACCAACATGTGTGTTTCAACTGGGGGAGAAGAAACAACTCATCTGATGCTAGGAAGAAAAAGTTAGATAAAGAATCTATCTGTATTTACATTGAGGTGCTAACAAAAACCCAAAGAAAAAGGTTTACTTCAAGCTTTGTGCTGTATAAATGAAGGAGTTAATTTAAGAGTACACAAGAAAATTGCATTTCAGCTCCCATGTAAAACCAGTTTGGAACTGGCAAAGATTGTGACTTTTCAGCTAGAATATTCAGCAAGTGAAAAAACCTCAGCCAAGTTTCAAAAAGTACACATCTTAAAACAATTTTTTTACAGCATTTAACCACGACAGATCCAAACTGTAGCAGAGTTATGTCTCCTCCCTACAAAAATTTAAATGGCTGAAAACATGCTAAGTTATGAAAAAAACCAGTAAACTAATAGCTAGTGAAGTACTACAGAGATCACTTTAAAGTTGTATTCTCTATGGTGAATAGTACTTAAAATCATCAATGCAAAAATATTTCTCTACCAGCTGAATCAGAAGGTGTTTTACCAATGAATACTATGCTTGGTAAGAATTTTAACAGATAAGATAGGTCTGAAAACATGGTCTTTTGTGCCCTATTAAGTACTGAGAAGTAGTCAGGTTAGCGTATTTCTTTCTGGAGTCACTGCTCATTTTTCAGAACACAGCCTTAACACTGTTATGGTCAGCTCCTCCTTGTATCCTTTCTTGACATAATTTTGTCTGAATAAGCATCATCACTGCATTTTTATTTAGAGATTTTTTTTTTTCCTTTCCCGAAGTTTGAGTACAAGCAGCAAAATCCTCCCTTTGTTTAGGAACAATGCTTGTCCCTTCTTACTGTTTCTCACACATACATTTATCACAAGCTGTGTCTATAATAACTCTAGATTACTGCCATGGGTCAATCATGGCATCCAGCTGCTATGGGAGGTTCCTCCACAGACTGCAGTGTGGACATCTGGCCTGATGTGGTCCTCTCCAGAGGCTGTAGGGAAATGCCTGCTGCACAGTGCTGTCCTCCACCAGCTGCAGGAGTTCCCCACTCAGTGCCTGGAGCATCTCATCCTCACCCCCACTCCCGGCTCTCACCTCAGTGATCACAGGGCTGTGTCTCACGCTTTGCTGTTTCTTCTCTTTTTTTACATGCTGCTGAGCAACATTTTTGCCCTTTAACTGTGTTTACCTCAAGGAGCCACCACAGCGGCTGAGGGGCTCAGCTGTGCCCTGAAGTGGGTCCCCTGGAGCCGGCTGGAATCAGCTATGTCTGTGCAACCTCACCTATCCTCACAGGGGCTGCTCAGCAGACCCCACCCTTGCCATGAACACAGTGCAATTATAAAAGTCCATCAAGATCCTTCTGTCTCTACGAGTTATTTTTGAAGATACTTGGCTTTAGAAGTATAAATATTAGAGTTACTATAATTATGCAAAGCTTCTTTAATATCATTAACTACCCTCACAAGTGGAGCAACTTACAGAAAGCATTATACTATGATTGTTTATAATACATTTTATTAAAAATGTACTGAAAAGCCTAGAAACATCGCAAGTTCTAATTCACTTTATTTGTAATATTTTCCCATCTCCTGTAACACAATCAGAGTAGATCCCCAAACCTGGGGAATTAGGGCCTGCCAAAATTCACAACACAGATTTGTGGTTTCCCTTTCTGAATTCCAAAACCCAGGCAAAACCCAATAGAAACATTGGAACAGGATGTCTTGCCTTTCCTTGCTGTTATTCTTAAGCAGTAAGAACCCACTTTTTACTTACAGCAGCTGGCTGTATTTTTTTGTTTTTTACAGGATATAGGAAACCCCTTACTGCAAACAAGCAAGTAAACAAAACAGCTTTATGCCTACCACAACAGAGATGAACCTTCTAGGTGGCAAAACATGGGATATCTAATAATTTGCTCATTACTACATTAAAAACTTCCTCACAATGGTACACTTGTATGTAGAAAAATCTTAATAGGCTTAAAATGTTTTTACATTCTTTGCTACTAAAATATTTCACTTCAGGTCTTGGGATACTTGCCTTTCAAAATGCCTTTTAACACTGCTTTTTCTTTTCAATAATAATCTTTCTAAAACCTAAAGTAGATGCCCTTTAGCTTGTTTGCATGCTATGCAAACTTTAGAATTATCTTTTCTTAATCCACTGCAAAGAAGCACTCAGAGTATCACCTTTTTAAGACTGGAATAAGCATATATTGTGTTACTTTACAGTGAAACTACATTGAAAATTTGAAACCTGCAGCTCTCAAAAGCAAGCTGGGTCAGTGCAATATCCAGGAAAAAAGTTTCAGATGTAGAAGCAATCATATAAAAGTAATTTTCAGATTTTTTTTGTGGGGAGTCAACTATTCTATAGTTGTACAGTACTCAGTTTGCTAATTAATATTTTATCCAATTATTTCCCTGTCAATAATGTGGAATTACTACACAGTTTCAAGTCATGCTGTATTGGTTTATGTGTAAACACATCTGATACATGGTATTCCCAACTGCCTACTGAAAAAAACAATTATCTTTAACAGCAAGACCAAGGCAATTTTGTTTAGTTTGAGGAAGAGGAGGCTGAGGGGAGACCTCATCACTCTCTACAACTACCTGAAAGGACATTGTAGAGAGGTTGGTGCTGGTCTCTTCTCTCAAGTAATTAGTGATAGAATCAGAGGGGATGGCCTCAAACTGAAACAAGGTAGGTTTAAACTAGACACTGGGAAAACATTCTTCACGAGAAGAGTGGTGAGATATCGGAATGGGCTGCCCAGGGAGGTGGCTGAGTCACCATCCCTGGATGTGTTTAAGCATCACTTAGATGTGGTGTTGGGGGATATGGCCTAGGGGTGAACTTGTAGAGTAGGGCTAATGCTTGGACACGATGATCCCAAGGGTCTTTTCCAACCTAAATGATTCTGTGATTCTGTGAAATGTGCAGTTAAACTTTGATGAAAGACACAGAATGGCACTGTGTTATTAGACATAGCAGCAAGATTGAATTAGTTGTAAAATGTCACACATAGCCATTGCCTAAAGTGACCCACTAGTGACTGTGGATGCCCTAAGTAAGAGCTCCATAGGTAAGTGATAGAGTATTAACAGATTTAGATAAGCACCATGAGAAATGAGGACATAACTAATGGGGCCTGTCCTGTTTCAACACAGCCTGAAGAATACTAAACTTTACTGAAGTCATAGTAATTTGGCTTTAGAGTTAGCTATCAGTTAAGGACTCTGGGATTTGAGATACTAGAAATGGAAGCATACATGTTACTTCACTGGGAACCAAACCACAGAACTGGCTGCCCTGCAGAAAAATCCATATTATGCTTCTCAGGTACCCATTAGGAGCAAAACATTTGCATTATCCACCAACACCATGCATCAGCCATTGTAGGGTGGCAAGAGATAAAATCAGAATTACACCGCTTGGAAAAACATCAGCTTCATACTGATTTGAAATCAGCAAGTTAAACTCCTTAGGAATCCCATCATACAGAGCAAGAAGCTAGAATTATTAATCAGGCAGGAAGCAATGCAACTTTGCACCAACTTTGGAGAATGCAGAATCCTGTGTCACTAACTTTTATTTTTATAGGACAGTCAAATATAGAAGCAGGAATTGCACATACACATCTGCACCCTTAAAATCACTGTGTGTTGATTACTTCTGTTGAATTTCATACTATGTACTGCAGTGTGACATGGAAGTCAAAAGCTGTACATACATCAGCAGCAACGGTACAAAACAGATTTCACAAGAAAACCATAAGGCAACACCCAGAAGATACTCTTAGACAAAAGCCATGCTTTGCAGTGCTACCTTGAGATGGTGAAAAGACTGTGAAAGCAGTGAAGCTGCATCTAAAGCAGAGGCCTGATGTACCAGTGAACACATCACCTTAAGGTTTAAGATTAGTTTGGTTTGAATCCAAAACATCAGCTGCTTAATATGGTACAACTGTATAAGCATTTCCATAGATGCAGTATCAACACTGCTAGCAACAGGCCTTATGCCAACTATTCAAGGCTGCAGTCCTGATCTGTAGGGCTCATTATCGTCTTGTTAGGGAAACTGTCTCTGTGAACTAGACCTTGGTACAAGGTGTTTCTTGTTACGATGTACAATTTAAGCATGAGATAACGACCCTGAAAATATGGATAAAGACTAAAAGCAGAGGCCCCAAACTATAAACAACTCATTAATGGTCAGTTACTGGTCAGTGAAAAAGTGCAACTACCACAGCTATAAAGGCTGATTTCGCCTTAAGTAGGAGCAGCTCACAAGGGAAAAAAACCCAAACAGTTAACAAGGCAAGGCACCTGTTGTAGCCTTGAAAAGCACCTCCCCAGCATCACATCACATGTAGTCCAAGACCAGGAGTCTCAATCATTTTCCAAAATATATAGAAGATCCTAACTTGAGTGTGGAGGAGGAGGGGAAGGTTGGCAGAATATGCCTACTTCAATTCTGTCCCTGTTCTGTCATCCACCTCCCCCCACTCCTTACTGAAGAGCTCTTCAGTCAGGTTACCTTGATCCCAGCAACTACGACCATCAAGAACAAAGTTCTCAGGCTACCTACATGGTACTGCATATTAACAGCTAATTCAGAGTATAAGTCAGATATAAGACTGTCTGCTCTGAATACATAATGTGTAAGAACTAACGTATAGTGATAATGAAGAATCTGTAAGAACCAATTATAAGCACAAGGCATATTGCTAATTAATGTCAGCCTAAAAGCTTTCGTTCTAAAGTTCAAAGTTGAACTGGTTTGTCAGTCAAAACTGACATCACAGCTCTAACTTGACAAATCTAATTATATTTGTGTACGTACATATGTGCACACATTCAGTTGTGAAAGAGCTTAAAAATAGACCTTAAAAAAAGAGCAACTTTTTTCCTTAAAAGAGTGCAACTTAAAATGCTTTAAGAGTATATTAGACACTAGTCACAATACAATCTGCGTTAAGTTCATGAGACATCAGGTAACAAATTCTGTTCCAGCTGGTCCTCTTTAACAGTGGACATGAACATAGACAGACTAAGAAGTGGCCAAAATATTTTATCTAATCCACATTGATAGAATTCATGAGGAACACGGCAAAAGCGGCAACTGAAGTGTATGCCTGAAGGAGGATGCAGAAGGATGAATTGGGAGAGAAACACAAAACATTCAAATAGTTCTCTCTGAAGAACTATTCCAAGTTTATCAACAGAAGCAAAAGGATGGTAAATTAACAACTTCAGGAGGCAGCAAAGCAGGAGATGGCCTGGTGCAGCTGCATATTAGTAGATAAGAGTATTCTGATCTTTTTACTTCACATACTAGGAATGCATATCAGAAAGTGAGGTCTGGTATTGTACAAATCCTCAATAGAGATGTTAAAAATATCATTAACAGCTATCACAAGACAGATCAGATACTGAATAGCAAGATGCCTAGCAGGGCTGTTGAGCAACATTACAACACAAGCGAGGGGTGACAAATGAACAAGATGTAACCATGAACAATAAATCAACTATAAATCAATTTTATGAAGACAGACAGAAATTCAGATTGGGCAAGAATAAGGATTGCAAGTTCCATAGAAAAAAAATTCTTGAGGTATAAAACTGTATTTTTAGCACCAAATGCAATCACAGGAATTATTTAAGGCTTGGTACGGCATCTGTGAGAAATGCTCCCCAGCATGAAAATGCTCTAATAGGAACCATTGGCAGGAATTATGATCCTGAAGTGGATGTCAGATCATGAACACTTAAAACTTAATTAATGCTGTTTAAAAAAAAAGTCAAGTGGGGGAATGATATTCTAATTGATAATGAGAAGTTGACATTAGTACTGTTGGATTATAGCCCTAATTTCAAGTGTGTGGTAACACAAGATTATATTGAAGTATTAGTGATGAATTCATCAGCAATACTAGGTAATCCTAAAATACATGGTTAATACACTGATTTCCCCCCCCCCCCCATCTTAATCATTGTAGATTTCTTCATTGTAATACAAAGACCAGTCTCACCTGAGCTGATCTGAATGCGTATTTTTCTACTTCTTACTATTTCCTCAATACAGGCTACAGAAGAAATCTTCTATTTTCCCACTCTGCCAAATAAATGCTTTTTGCTTGCCAAGGATATTATCACACTATAACACTTTGATAAACACATGGCAACATTCTGACATTTTCATTCTGAACATCGACCCATTCATTGCTGGTTCTAATAACGCAGACATACAAATTTGTACAGAGGATGTGAATGATAAAAAGTAATTGTCCAGGAGAATCTTACATTCCAAACAACTTCTGTCCTGTAGCACCTGCACTGTCCCAGCATGATTATCTCCTAGGCATCAACTCCTTTTCTCTGCATCGCTCTCCTCTTGCTCTTTGGAATTTTCCTCTCCAGAATACAATCATGTCAGACATTTCACATATGAGTAAGCATTCCTGATCACACGTGCCTCTGTCTAGAATATCCACTCAGATTTCTCTCCCATTTAGCCAAGATTTTCCACCAGTTTGCATTTAGCTGATTATTTAAGTCACACACCAAAGCCTGAAAGTACTAATTGACAAGTGTCCTAAATGAAGCCCTATCTAGTTTGGGCTTGTAGTCTAGGTCTTAGTTTGCTCAGGTCATCTTTTTAGTAGCTATTACAGATGAAGCAGCAATTTATCAAATTACAGAAAATGAATTATTTAATTAAATGCTCATCACCTCATACTAAACCAGATTGTTTTCCAACCTCAGAGGAATGGAAACAGTATTTTCCCATGCAATTAGCAATTATTACAAATTTACTGCTACAGCATTTCTGCTCAGGGCACAGATTTATAGCTTAGCTGTTTAAGTAAAAAGCTTTCATCAACCAAGAGCTATCAGCTCCCATTTAACTTAACTATCAACAGACTGAATCAAACCTGTCCGTGGACAAAAGATGCAATTATTTTTTTTTTTTAATCATATGCAGTTCTGTAAGCAAGTTTGGAGCAGCTAGAAAAAAACAAATCCAAACTTTACCCACATTAAGACTCCAAGTGGGTCTACTTCTATGACCTACCACTCCAACTGCTTCCAAAATACTGTTACAGTTCACACTGTATAAAATTCAAAAGAAACACACCCCAAAATATTGCCAACGCCAAGGTAAATGTTTGAAAGTTTATTTTGCAAGCCATGATTCTTCATGCTACAAGTGTTTTAAACTATACTAAGAATATTTGTCCGGCACTGACATCTCCTTTAATTAAAAATGCATATCTTTAGTCTAAAACTTAAATACTTGTAGAGTTTAAAGCTTCTGTGAAAAAAAAAGCTCTCACAGGAAGTTTCTGTTATCTGTTTAAACTGAGAAATGCACGAAATATCCTCTGTTAACTTGTTGATCTATTTTTAAACATGTCTATCTGTACTTCCTCTCACAAGTGCCCAATTACTAATGGTGGCCAGTGTGATACTATAAATAAACTAGAAATACTGCTAGAGTGAATAAGGGTGGCTGTTTAACTAACTGCATCCTTAAAAAGTGGGGTAATTTTTAATTAATCAGTGGGTAATTACTGGAAAGAACCATTTCACTTTCTTCAGACTATATGTAAGGAAATGAGAAGCTTGAAATTGGAAATTTCCAGTTTAGCTCTCATTATAGGGTTCTTGTTCTTTTTGTAAACTGAAACTAACACATTTATACCAGCTCTAAATTATAACATGAATATTTATTAAGTTCTTCACAATAGCAATTGACTGTTACTTGGGGGGGGGGGGGGGTGGGACGAGAAGCTGAGACAACTTACTCAGTTGTCTGTCAGACAGACTACAGTTTTCTGTCTTCTTGCCTGTCCTGAGGTCCAGATATTCACAACAGATACTCAAGAAATCCACCCTTTCAGAAGTCTACTCTGAAGGGGAATGGCTTGCAACTTGTATATTAATATAAAATATCACTACTGACTTCATTAAGCAATAATGCTTTGTAATTACTGTTTCTGGAAAAAACAAAATGCATAGTTTACTGAAAATATTTCTATTATGTAAGCTGAATTTATTGCTCAATCTTGGTCCAGGCATTTCCACAGAACTGTCTAAATGTCTCTTTACAACACAAAAACAAAGTGTTCTAAAAAACCCCAAACTGATAATGAATAGCATGTTTCCATTAAGATATTGACATGACTATGCACCATCACAGTACAACCAAATCCAAGGAAAATGATTGCATCACAGATATTACATCTTGTTTAAGATACCACATTGGAAATCAAGAAGTTTTGCTACATCAGTTTTATATATAGAAAGGAAGATGAAGAACAATCACTGGATTAAAACAACATGGTAAGTATGAATCCTATATGAAGAAAAAAGGTTAATCTGGAACATAAGCTTTTGGAACACTTCCTATATAGTCAGCCACCTCTAGTGACAAAAAATACAAAGCTTACACATGGCTGAGTTTAAGCATTCTTAAAATTTATCAAGTATGACATTTCCCTAAGCATTTTTCAAGATTCTCCATATGGATCCATGCAGAAGAGCCATCTTGAATAGCCAAGTCCCTTCTCAAAAAATCCTAGAATGCTTGAGATAAACACTTAAGAATTTCAGAACAGGTTTGAAAAACTGTTAATATAAATTACCATCAGGATTAAACCAGTGCTAGTCTTTCTGGGAGACTGCATGAAGGGGAGGGGCATAGCAGATGACCTCAAGAGCTCCCTTCCAGCTTAAATTATTCTATACATACCATGCTATTCTTGATATATCATACTGACTGCCTGAGTTAGTGAAAGTCACTGTACAAATGCAGTGATGGCACTATTAAAACACAGTAATCAAGGCAAAGACAGACAAGCTGAAAAGGCCAGCTTGCCTAGAGGCTGGACTTCCAGCTCTACAGAGCATTTCTGTTCTTTCTTTTAATACAGACCTTCCAGGTTCAAAGCTGAAACCCACAGATCCACCACTATAGGAATGCTATCCATAACTGCTTCTAATCATGTTTCACAGAACACCCCACTGAAAGTTTGACTTCAGGAATGAAAGAACTACAAAGCTATATTGTAATGAAGGGTACCTTTAATAAACACCATCTGGCATTGATAAGCAACTACAGCAGTAATTCAGGATGTCCAGGCTAGATTAATATAACCAAACTTCAATCTGTACTTTTTATAATATCCATAATTTTTTTTTCTCATCCCTTGATGACAGATGAACTTTTCATTTGAGTTCAAGCCACCACCCTGTTACAAACCAATTAAACACCTCCAAGGCATTTTTCCTTATCTGGCTACAAGCAATACAATTAGCATCATTGTCCTCCCCCATAACTTAATCCACATGGCCAGTTTTTGTCAGTTGATTACTTGATGCGATCCAGGAAGTACACAATAAATATTCATCCTTTAGTCCATTATTCCAGAAAAATATCAGCATTTTACCATCCTGGTGTTAACATAGCAAGTAGTCCAAATGGACCTCCTCTTTTTCATTCAATTAAAGACTACCATCACAGGAATCTACCTGCTTCGAATGGATGATGTTACTATTCTACACTTCAAAACCTGAAGAAGCTATTTATCAAGCTAATTTTATTTAATGAGGAAGACTTGTTAAGAGTGGAAAGACAAGTGTCTTAGAAAGATACCCCTGTAGTGGTATTTTTGTAGGGGAATACAACATTCTGTCTCAATGCTACGACTTTCATTAGCCTCATCTTCATTGCTTGAGGCACAGTAACACTACTTAGTGACAGCAGCTTTCAAATTTATGCTTATACATCAGCAAAGCATGGACATTCTTATCCTACTAGTAACATTAGACAAAATCATTACATTTCCTGTTGAATCAGAACTTGTGTATCTCATCTGAGTGCCTAAAAGAAAGTTCAAGAAAATCCAATCACTGTTTCCTATAATGAAACATTGCAGCCATCAACACCATCACATACCGCTCATATTCTGCTTTGTACTGAAGGAAGCTTGCTGAAATACACCAAGATAAGACAGGTAGTTACTATGCCCAACTCTGGATCAGCAAGATCAAGAAAATTAAACTTACGGAATAGTGAAAGACTGCTGAAAAAATGTTCAAGATTAAGATCAAATCAGTGCTACTGAACATCAAGCCAGTAAACCTGACTTCCCCCCTCTACAAAAGTAATCACAAGACAGACAGTAATGAGTAAGTTCCACTAACAGCAAAATTAGTTTTCACACATTGTCATCTCAACATTTTTATAAGCTACTGATATTCTTCCATGCATTTAAATACATGCTAGTAAGCTTTCTGTTAGTAAGGCATTTCCATAACATGAAAGTAAAGATTAACTAAGCACCTCAGAAAGAACATTTTAAACATTTATCTTTGAGTACAATTAATTTTCTATTGAAAAGAGCTAGGGTTTTTTTGAATGTTATTTGCTACCAAACAACTATCAAACCACAAGCATTCATGCAAAATTCTGGCTTATAAGAGTAACTTCAGAAAAATAAGAAATTGAATAATCACATGACAGTTTCAAAAGTGAATTTCTATACCCAAGAGTCATAAAACGATCCACCAGTACTCCTGAATCTCTAACATTTAACAATCAACAGCTTACAAGGTTTCAGACATGCCATCTCAAACTGTAATAAAGCAATTAAGCTGACAAATACACAGATAAAACTCAAAGCATGAGACTGAATGAAAATGTAACTAAAATATCAGATTAACTTTTAGAACTGTGCCTACTTTTTATTATTTTTCCAACTCTGTAGGTCCTTTCTCAATGTACTTAAGAAGCTCAAGAACTAAAAAAAAAATTCAACAAGTCACCAGATGTAACAAGTACCAGACAGAAGGGGAAAAAAAGCCATCTGTAAGAAGTTCCAGTGCTACATACTTCTAGTCCGAAGATAAGCTCACCAAGTTTCCTTCACAAAGTGCAACATATGAAAAGATAATAGCATCATCACTGTAATATCTCCCTCCACCAACACAACTGAAATTCAGACTGCTGAGATGTGCTCCACAGCATGCTTCCAAACACCCCTTGCCCTACCTTCCTTGCCACGACCTTTTTGTCTCTGCCTGGTTGGTATGTTAAACCTCTTGCTAGTTAACTTGAGACCTTTTTGGAAGTCCTGATCAGAGACTGGTACTACTACAGGCTGGCAAAAGTACACTTAAGTCAGAATTCCTAGAGACTGTTGTTGTGCACCATATATTCCTAAGTCAATTCTTGAGTACGTTTTAAAAGTTTAAGCCGATTAAAAAAAGAATCTTAAAATTAATAAGGTGATCTGTTTCAATTTTTTGGTGACTGCAATATCTGTCAGGCATCTAAAATGTAAAGATCTGCTTTTTCTTCACAATATTTTCTTATTAGGAACAACTTTCCCTGCTTCACAGTGTTCCACTGATAGCACTAACTTCCATAACAGATGACCTAATGTCTCATTTGCCATACCTATGCTTGCTTTCACCAGACATTAGCCTACAAATATGCAACACCTTAAAACATGAAAAGATGGGAACAATGAAATAGCACTTACTGTAATCACAGCCTTGCTCAGACAGATAGAGCCTCTGCAGCCGTACTCCGTTTCATCTTCAGACTTACAGTAACTGAGCGTGTTGCCTTTCAGAACCACCCATCGATCCTGCCACCCATGAATGTAGTTGGTCCACTGTAAAAAAAAATCCAAAGATCAGTTAATAGAAAAATAACAATAAATATCAGTATTTTCTCAGGCTTTCAATCACCAGGAGAAAAAAAAAAAGCAACTTATTTTTAAAAGTTCTTCCCAACTGAGAACTCTACTTAGAGCTCCTAAAACATCTTCTCAAACTCCAAAAGGTACTAAAAGCCAGTTGTTCCAAATGAACAACAAGATAACAGATGTCTTGACTGCAACTGCATTGCCAAGGCCAGTTAAAAAAAGGGATTGTAAACATACTGATGACAATTTGAGGAAAATGTAGGGAGGAGGAAAATCAAACATTAACTACTAAGGTGAATTTAGCCATTTGATTTAAAATTTGGAGTTAGACCAAAAGCCAAATTTAAGTGGAATGTAAAATAATTTTATATAAAAGTTAACTTCTACAAAAATGATTTTACTAAAGTATCTGTTTTCTTCATACAAATACAAACACTCCATTATCCAACAGTACAGCATATAACTATTGTAGTGCCTAGAGTCATCAGTTCTTTGCCAATTTAATATTGTCCACATATGAATATTTAATATTGCTTTAGGTTGTGATTCCTAACCACTTTTTCATCAAGAAGATACTTGCTTATCAGCAGCCATCCAACCATCTTTTTGGAATTCAGATTTTTCTAGGGACTCCACATTCATAAATGGAATTAAACCTATATTCCAGGAACAAGTCCTGGATTCATCCAACAGAAATACAGTAAGAAGTTACTAAGAGTCCTGGTTATTAACCTTGTATTTGCAGCATCCTCCCAACAGCACTTAGTAGAATTGTACAACACTGATGAAGCATCAGGACTGCTCTCTGACTATACACACTGGTGTTTGGTCTTCAATCACAGTGCAAAGACTATGAGTTAGATAAAAATGGAAAGCATGCATTTCTTTGATCATGACAAGCTCTTGACAAAAAGCTCTGAGAAATAAGTTCTTTTTAGCATTTAAGTCTATTATCCATTGTTTTGTAATATATAAACGGAGAGGGAAGAAACTTTACTAACAGCCTCATTTCCAGATTATACTACACACGTTAGCTAATACACACTCCATAACTACATGTCAACTCTAGTAAAAACAAGAGGAGGTCTAAGAAAAACAAATTCTATAACTGAGAAATTCCTAGCAATTTTCAAGTGTAGATAAGACCTTGATATGCTCTCCAAAGATAAAGCCCTTTTTGGTCTCAAAATATACTGAATTGCTATATTCAGTACTTCTCAAAGAAAGCCTCAGCTGTGCTCAGTACATGACCTGGTAGCACAAGCAGTCATGGAGGTATACAATTTCCCACCTTTCTCTTTCCTCGACTCAAGTTCCCAACTCCTCCCAGATGTGTAAAGCGAAGTCCAGACTTAGGCAACAGCAAGGGACAGGGAGGAAAGCATCCTTCCCTCTTTCACAGAGAGGAGTCAGTCAAATATAGCAATCAATCTTGCACTTGCTGTTGTAATCAACACCTGCTGTTGCAATCAAAATGTGCCATGAATTAAGAGGCTCCTTAAAGTATATGGGTAAACACAAAGTTTTGGCAAAGAGAAGACTACTGTTTTTACAACAATCTAGATTCTTACACTTCCAGAAAGACTCTTCCACACTGAAATTTTCTTCATAGCCTCCTTATTTTTCTTAGCAGGAAATACAATGGAAAAAAAAAAGCTTAAGGTTCTGAAGCATCCCAAGAGATCGCCAGGACTTACTTCTAATAAGCTTCTCTTACTAAAATACCCTGTTTCCTTCAAAGCTTCTCTTTTTACTGAAGGGTATAAAACCAGAAACACTATAAGCACACAGAGAACTGCAGCCTGCTTTTTATGGCTTTAAAATTTAATTACCCCACTAAAAAAATGTATATTTCTTCCGTAGAAAGTTTGGTACGCTACTATTTCACTTTAATTAGTTTGCCTCAAGTACTATCGAAGCATCAACTAACAACAGGTAAACTTATCCCTCAAACATATTCACTGCAACAGGTTTCACCATACTTGACTATTCAGATGACATCCCGTGTTCTCACGGGAAAGGCAGTTATCAGCTACTCAGTGTAGTCATCCAAAAAAGCAAGAAGTTTGCATGTACCTCAGCTACAGAACACCAGAAGCCACAGTTTCTCTTGCTAGTAAGAAACAGCACCTGGACTTAATACAGTACTTAATTTGCCAACATAAAAATCAATTGCATTCTACAAATTATATCCCTTCTAATGACTGAATCACCTACTCAAAGGAAAACTTTGCAGTGGAAGCAAACAATAAAACTACATTAACCCGAAACCTCACATTTTAACTGCTGTAATATCTCCCATTCATCTCAATCTCTCCCTTTCCCACCCACTATTAGATGACACGACCTTACGAATGAAGCCTAAGAGCTTTTTCTTCTTTTCCTAGCCATTCCTCTCATCTCTGGGGTTAGAAACATTTTCAGGCTGGAAGAAATTCACCCAGTCCCTCACACAGAGGGGAGTGCAGGCCTGGTTATGGCTGTTTTCTGAGCATCCAGGGCTGGTTAATGATCTCTGTATCCTGGGACCTGTGCCTCCTACGTTGGCTTGTGTCCAGCCTTATCGTGTAAGGCAATAAAAAAATCAAAACATCGTGCTTTAATTCTAAAGATATTTCAACATTGTGCTGAAGGTACTTTCTGTAACTAAAACAATAATCCATGTTTCAAACTTAGCAGCAATTCAGCATCTAACTTTAAAAGTACTCCTGAATATAAAATTTCCAAGTATCACTCTACGCATACTTGGAAATCATCTTACTTTCAGTAAGAAGAGAGTAAAAAAAAGTGTACTTATTTTTAAAAGGGGAAACAAGCTTTAGGGCCATTTTCCTCCCACTCCTCCCTACCTCCACTATCCCTTGCTGCAGCAGTATTTCATTGCTCTGCTTTGGTCCTTGGACTAAAGGCTGTGCCGCCTCTATGCTGAGCACCGACACGAGCTACGCCTGCCTACGGGAGCTCCTGGAGGCCAAGCGCGGTGCCGCGGCCCCATCCCGGACCCAGGTCCGCCGCCGGCTCCGGACAGGAGCCTGAGGCTCGGGGGAGACGCCCTCCCCCTGCACACCCGGCCGCCTCCTCCGCAACCTCATGCCGGGCAGCCAGCGGGCTCGGGCAGGGACTCCCGGGCCGGGGATACCCGCGCCCCTCCCAGGAGAAGGGGCTTCCTCGGCGGGGAGGGAGAGAGGGGCGGGCGGCAGTTGCGCAGAGGCTGGGGGCCCGGCGGCGGGGATGTGCCGGTGCCCGCGGCTGCGGGAGGGGGTGCGGGCGGTTGGCGCCGGGCGCCGCGGCGGCTGCCTGGCAGGCTCCCCGCCGTCAGGTGGCGGCTGCCCCGGCCGTGCCAGAGCCTCCCGCGGAGCCTCGCGGCGCCCTCACCAGGCCCCTCCGCCGGCGCCGGGCGCCTCGGCCTTATCCTCCGAAGCGGACAGGAGACAGGCCGACGGGGCTGACAGCCTCCGGCCAGCCACGAAACGAGCTGCGGACAGGGGGGCTGGAGCGCGGAGAGGGGAAGCGAGAGGCCGCGGGCCCGGGGGAGAGGCGGCTTACCTTGCTGAGCACCCCGCAGAGCCCGACAGACGGCTCAGTCTCGGGGTCCTCCTCGGAGCCGGAGGAATTCAAGCTCTGGTTGTCCGACATGGAGACCCGAGCCGCAGCCACCGCCGAGCAGGGAAGAGCTGAACCAGCCCCCGCCCACAGGAGCCTCAGCCTCCTCCTGTCGAAGGGACGGGAGCGGCGGGATCTACCTGAGCGGCACCACTCCGCGCCCGCGGGTGCCAGCAGCGCCACCTGCCCCTGCCAGCGACCGGCCGGCGCCGAGGCACGCAGGCTCGGGCCTCCCCCTCACCGTAGGTCCGCAGCCCCCGCCCGCAGCAGGAGCCACAACATCGAGGTGGCGAGGGAAGGAGGGGCGAGCGAGCGTCCGCCTGCCGCGTACTCCACTCAAAGATCAGCCGGTCCTACCGCCGCCATCTTACGTGAGGCGGGCCCGCCGTGCCACTATTTACCAGCTCCGTCGTACGCACTCCCACCCTGACGGCCGAGGTCCGCGGCGCCCGACGGGATTTGTAGTCTTCTCCCGCCCAGCGGCAAGCCGGGCCGCCGTTGTTCCTTGGGAAAGGTAGTTTCTGGTGCTCGCTGAAGCCGCGCGGCATGCTGGGAGATGGAGTCCGCCTCGGCGGCCGTCTCGCAGGCGTCGGCAGGTGGCAGACATTTTGGTTACAGCGTTTCTGGGGCGCTACCGGCGGGTTTCGCCTCCGTGCCCCCGATGAGGTGGGAAGTCGCGATCCCGCCGCCGGGTGAGGGTAGCGATACTGCTTGGGACAACGTTTGCTTTATTTTCTGTGGGGAGACGGAGGGCTCTTTCTGTACTAAGGTGAAGGGTCTCTCCGGCCCTGCTCGCTTTCTACCGTTGATAGATGTGACAGGGCCTCCTCTTCCCTGCCTCAAACCGGCGGGACTGGAGGGTGAGCGACAAACATTTCCCTTAACAAAAAGGTGGCCGCGGAGGCCGCAGAAGGGGCGGGAGGTGCTGCTGGGTGAAGCGGGAGTGAAGGGCGGGCTGTCCCGCCACAAATAACGGGTCTCTGCTGCCCGCGCGGGCCTGGCAGCGTCCCGCGGCACTCCCCGGGGACACGGAGCGGCGAGGCGCTAGGGGCCCTCGCCCCCCGAGTGTCCGCGCTGTGCCGCGGCTGGCTGCTCAGCCCGCTCCTTCCAGCCGACGGGGCCACTCCACGCCGCCCGCCTTCCGTCTGCCGTGCCCAAAGGCCTGCTATGAGCAGAGCAGAAAGTGGCGGTCAGCAGTCTGCCTCTGCTGCGAGGTATCGGTGTCCTGTCCTTTATTCGCCTAATATTTACGCAGTTTAGGGAATGAAACGATAACTTCTTTTCTCCAGAATTGCGTCTGAGATACGTGTACTTGCTAGGACTTATGGGGGGAGAAGTATTTGCAGAAAGGGGAAAAAAAAAGGCAGTTGAACGTGTCACTTCACAATTTATGAACAGATGTAGGGGATTTCTGGTTACATCCAAGAGCAGTGCTCTACAATTGTATTTTTTCTGACTTCCTCCTTTGACAAATAGTTGTGCAATTCTTTCCATGTTACACTGCTTGGAAGTTTCCATTGAGGCATTATTATTTTTTTGAAAGAGCTCTTAACATTGACATGGCTATTTATATATTATCTCTATATATGTAGTGGGTAGAAGTGAAATGATTTTTAACTAAGCTTTAAGACTTGGTTCCAGAAGTAGCTGTTTTCTTTTTTCCTTTTTTTTCCCCTTTCTTTTCTGCAGGCTGTAGTCTGACTCAAACAGGTGTTAAAAATAAAAATGTCATGGGTAGATATTCTTTCAGATTGCTTAAAAAATGTATTAATTCTTCTTAGAGACAATATTTGTGTCATTATTAATTCTAGCTAATATAACAAACCTTTAATAAATACTGGATGCTCAGAGGTTTGCCTTTTCAATTTTTCATAGAATGATTTGTCTGTGCTAACAGACTTTTTTTACATTTACCACATCCTCCTAATACGTCCTTTTTTTTTCCACAATGTCACCAGCTGACATTCTTGTATCACACTTCACATAAGCGCAGAATTGTTATGTTTGATGAATGGCATAAAATACATATTTTGACATTTAATTTTGGGCACTGTCAGAAGTCGTCTCTATTATTGTACAGTGTGAATTATTTACCTTTTTTAAAAGGATTGAATTGTCTAATTTGTTATATCTTCAGGCCAGTGAGTTCAGAGAAGACATAACTGTAGCACTTTGTGCTTTGAAGGCTAATTCTAGGTGCTTGAATGGGATCTATGTTTTTGTAAAATGCTGAGTCAGGAGCTGCTTGAAAAATAGTCCCATTCAGCTGCGTCAGCTTGGGCACTTGGAATTTTCACTTCCCTGAATCCTGGCCTGGTTTCCTTTCAAGTATTAATTTATCATGTACTTTGGTTTAGTACATGTGTAAGTATAGTTACATCGTACTTAGAAGATTCTGGTTTTTAGGAAACTAGTTTTTATAATATATTGAGAGAGAACAGGGAAACAGTAGCAATTTTGAATGCCCTAGTAGGGAACCTGGGTGGTTAACACTGCGTATTAAATGCCAGTAACACTGCTTTTGCAGTTCCTCCTGCTAGTTCTTCTTTACAGGATTAAAACACACAGGAGTCCTCAGGGCTATTCAGAAACTAGAGCTCTAGTAAATATCAAACACCCCGTGGCTGAAAAGAATTGAGCTGATGGTTTGAAGTACGGTTTAATGTGCTTGCTTGCACATGTCTTTGGTGGTGGTTTATCCTGCTGAGGAAGAGAGACATTAGAGCAGCTGATAGTTAAAAACATGTTACTCTGACTATGATGTACAAGGAAATTAGGGTTAAGGAGTCTGCTAAATTTGATTCTGTCAGTCAGAATGTTTCCTTGTCAAACGAGTACTCAAAAGGCAGGTGCACTTTTGTTGGAAAGTATGTAATGTTACTGTTTGAGGATAAAATCCTTACCCAAGTAATGAATAAATCAAGTAGTATGAAGTCAAATGCACTATGGGGGTTTGTTGTGTAATCTTTTAAAAATCAGAGAAGATGAAAATAGTGTGGCTGAATTTTTCTAGTTTATTCAATGTTAGTTTGTTCTCGTCTTAGGAATTTTAAGAAATAAAGGAATGCATTTGTGGGAAATCCCTTGTTCAAGTGACCTGTTTATTGGTACATGAATTTCTGTACCAAGGTGGGTTAGCGGGGTTTTGGTTCTTTAATGATGGTGACTCAAACAGTTGCATGCACAGCCTCTATGAAGATAGTTCTGTGCAGTGTGTGTAGCTACGTGGCCACCACCAGTTCAATCTTAAATAGCAGTTGGAGTACAACCGAACTGGTGTCCATTAAAAGTGTTTATTTGGATAAGTTCTGCTCTTACTGGGAAGATCTTGTATGCTCTCTTTTTTATTACTTACAGTATTGTTTCAGTAGTACCCAGAGGATCTGTTTCAAGGTGGCATTTGATGTGGTTTCCAGTTGTAATAATTTCCAGTGCAAGGGAGACATTTGAAAAGTTGGGGTTGAGAGTTACTCTTGGATCTGTCGTCTTGGCTTGTTTGTTCTGCATTCACTCTTCAATTCTTTATTCTCCAAGTATTCTTCAATGGTTGGCAAAAAGTAATGAAGTAGATAGAGAATAGATATACTTGTGAAGTATAGTCTTTGCTACAAGTGATTTTGATTTCTGCCCAAAATCACAGTGAAGTTTAACAGCATCTGTTGTCAAAACAAATTTCACTGGGTTGGTTGGTTTGTTTGTTTTGGTGTTTTGTTGTGGTTTTTTTCCATTTTTGGTTTGTTTTGGTTTTTTTTAAGAACTTGATTTCTTGCTTTTTGATTCAGTATGTATATAACTTTGTACATTACTTCTATTGGTGTATATTTTATATTTTACACTGATATAACTAAAAGTTTTTGCAGATAGGTATTCACAAGTTGTCCCGTTTTGAGATCTAGAGCAGTACCTGGCCTTTATTGTTTTTGGTAGAGGGAGCCACTTAGAACACTAAGCTTTAATTCCATGTCAATGCAAAATAAAGTGACTGTAAAGAACAGTTATTAGTGATTGGTTTTGGTAACATTCTCACTAGGGAAACATACCTACTCAATTTGCTTATTTTCATTCAAGGTGCTTGCCTTTGCCTGTGAGGTTTTTGATTGGCTTAAGTATGTATTATGGTGAAGTGTAATCCTTGCAAATTTTTGTGACAAGCGTATTTTTTGAAGTAACTGGAGTTGCCTCTTTTAAAGTCTTAAATTACTGAATTACTCTTTTACTGAAGATATGTTAAAGCTGGATATTTTCATATTTGTCTTTTGAGGATCTTATGAACACTTATGGAGGGTTTCATATTATTCACAACCATCTTCTACATGAATGTGATTATTTTAATAATTGTTTTATGGAATAAATGTTTCAAACCTATAGTTGCACTGTAAGTTCAGTGCCCTGAACTTTAGTAGTATATGATAATGGGCCATTTCTAAAGTTTTTGTAACAAAAATGGAAGTCCAGGGATCTCATATGTATATATATTGATATTTGAAAGGAAGTTTTTTGTCTTGTCTTTTTTTTGTTTTAAATGTTTTTGGTATAGTACTAACTTCAGAGACATTTATCTTTTGAGTGTAGAGTGCTCTGTACTACAGCACATGATTTTAGCCAAAAACCCGAGAAGTGATCTTTCATGGTCAAAACTAGACAAAGTTAAGTCCTAACTTTGTTAATTGCTTATTGTGCTTTCAGGAATTTACAGAACTCTTATTAACAGCTTCATGTTGTCACTGAAATTAAGGGTCATACTGGTTTTCCTCTGCTGCAGTCTGTAATGGCTGGATTCCTGAAGCAATCCCTTCATCCATTCTCTACATTTTTATATGACGTTAGCTGTTAAGATTTTATTTTATTATTTTTTTTTTTCTAAAATAAGAATGGAAGAGTTTAAGTAAAGCAATCTCTACAACATTTTAAATGAGGGAAAATAGAAAATTTATTTTGGACTCATACTACAATAAATGAGATGTCAGATTTTGATGAATCGTTATTGGAGGCTTTTATGAGTTTTACAGAAATTAAATAATCTATTTAATTTAGATCCTTGCTTTAACCACCCTAAAAACAATAGCTAAAAATAATTTAGAAAGGAGTCTTTAATAATTGTGTTGTTGTTTGCAGTATTTATAATTTTTTTTTATGTACTGTGAAGACTTACTCAGGGCAATTGGAATGTAGAAGATAGTCCTTTACATCTGTAGTATATGCCTTGATTCCTACATTTAGTTTTTGAGCTCTGGGGGAAGGAGGCAGTTGTGTATTGTTGTGAAGTTGTGTAACTTCTTTGCATCTCACTATTGGCATGAGGATCTGTGACAGCAAAGATGTCAGAATTTTATTTTCTTTATGAAGACTGCTACATGGTTTGCGTGTATCAAATAATAATTCAGTATATAAATAAATTATTTTTGAAGCTTTTCCATACAGATATATTTTTTCCAGTCCTAATACTTCTTTGCAACAAGTTAACACTATCAATAAGAGGCAAACTGTTAACATACTTTGCAAGTGTTAATGGCCATTGAACTGAATATTATTAGAAATATTTTATCTTTCTTATGTATTATTTTAATACCTGAAAATAATATGAAGACACTTAAGTTTTCACACAGCACACAAGGTTTCTGTTGCTGCAGTTGGAGAATTTTTACTGAAGACAGACTGGAAGAATGGCACAGGGTAAAATAGAAGCCATTTCCTTCATGGTCGTTCAGTCAACTGTGTGAAAACACAATAAATTTGAATAAAGGAAGAGGAACTTCAAATTGTTTCTATGATTTTACTGCTATTTCAGTCTCTGAATAGTTTCTCGAACTATACAACCCAGTCTGACTGGCTCAGTTGAGTTTCTTTGCCTGCTCCTAGAAGAGGTTTTATTTGTGGTCTTTTTCCACTTGTAAGCAACCCAAGTTCCTAACAAAGCATCCTACACTGTTAATGCTATTCTGTGATTCCTTTCTACTTTATTTTGCATTAATCGTTGGTATCCAGTGCCTAAGTCTTCCTCTTTACCTTCAGAAGTCCTTTCAGTAGCACTTGGAAAGTTAACTCCTCCACCTATGGATGATTCTCATGCTCCTTCTTCCCCATTCCTAAATCACAGGAATAATAGGATAATATTAATTGTAAACTGCCTTAATAGACTCCTCTGATTTCACACCCTACTTACTCAGTATGATGTTGAGAGAGATTTAATATGTTCTGTTAGAGGAAAGAGCTCAGTCTTGCAGCAGCTTCTTGAAGTGACAGCATGCCAAAAGTATGCCACTCTCTGCCTAGACTCTTCTAAGTCAGTTTTTCATTAGACTAAACCCCTACCTGCTTTTTCCAAGTTTTTTTAGCAAAAATTTTATAAGATTGTTTTACTATAACCTATATGTTTTATCTAGATCAATTTTCCTTTAAAACATGGAATATAATGTCCTCAAAGAAATTATTTCTTCTTAGTTCCAACTAGGATATTATTTGATGTTTATACTCATCATCTGGTACTACCAATGTATTTTGTTCCACTTAATAAGCTGAAAAGATAAAACACATCAGGAGACCACCATTTATGAGACTTCTAAAACACAGTTATTTTTCCCATCATTGATATCATGATGTGGGTTTTTTTCTCAGTGGATATATAACAGTGTGATAGAGAAGGCTTTTGACTGACATGAGTTAGTGTTTAAAGCCTCTGCTATGAGACTGAGCCTTTAAGAGTGATCTAAATGAGGAGGGGAAAGATTTATATATGCTAGGGATAAAGACATTTTCAGCATTAAGGAACAGCTAAAATATGTTGCAAAGACTGGAATAGGAAATGGAAGCAATCTTGTATTAATTCCAGCTTCTTGAAGGGAAAGAGGGATAAAAGAGCCAGGGAGAATAGTGGAGAGGCATTTATCTTGATGGAAGTATTTATTGGGAACTGTGTCTGTTACTTTCCAGAGAGTTTGCCAGTGACAATGGAATTATTGTGGAGGTAATTGATATGGGGGTGCTTATGAGCCTGAGATGAAACTTGGAATGTTGTGTGGGTTGCACTACTTTTTGCTTTGATTGAAGGCAAGCAAATTTGTTCTGGTAAATGTGTATGTTAACTGTAAGAAATTGTCCTGCTGCAAGTTAAATATTTATGAAAATGTTTGTTGTTGTGGTCTTTCATTTGATAGATACACCTAAGGTCTATGAAGCTGCTCCTATTCCTAGCTGCAATTATAGTAGCTTAAATGCTACTAGAGGGTCAAGAAAAGAGTTCAGGTCTCTACATCACCTTCTGTTCTTTGAAGTACAACAAGCTGGAGATAAACACAGCATTACTTACCTGATCTTGCATCTTTGGAAGACATCATAAATAATTACCTGAATTAATAGAATATGACTAATATTGGGATATTTCTATCAGAACTTTTAAACAATACGTCTTTCTTTAAAACCTTGACTTCAGCTGGCTAGTGTACTTCAGGAGAAAATCTTCAGGAAAATACAAACATTACCACCATCAATTTTTATAAACCACCCATGGGGTTCTTTAATAGCAAAAATTAATCTCTACATGCAAAAATACATAATGATCTTCTTCAGTTTGGTTGCTAATGTGGCTTACTTAAGTCTTGGAATGGGAAAGCAGCATTTAAATAAAAGAATTAACACTATTAGGTTTGTATAATATTTAGTTGTTTAGTAGAGCTACTATATATGTGTAAAAGGGTGTGGGTCCTCCAAAGAGGAAGGGCTCCTATCACAGGGAGCATCTTGAAGGTGAAGGTTAGGAGGGATATACTTCCTGCATGAGAATAAAGCTGAAGTGGTTTATGAGTCAGCAACTTGCGGTTGGGAGAAATTCTTTCTGTATGCTTTTCCAGTAATAAATATGTGTTAAGTAATTTATGCTAATACCACACCTGGATTCTGCTTGTTTTAATCTGGCAAAAATAAGACCACAGGTTCATGCTACAGAGGCTAAAATCTGCTTTCTTTAGTTTTCAAAGATCAATTGAGTAACCAGACAATAAGGGCCTATCAAAGGATTCAGCTCTTTACTTTCATAAGCAACAAGGGAAGAAGTCACAAGTACACATATCAGAAGTGCATGTATAAAAAAGTACTGATGGCAGTAATTGAGTAGTAAAAGCTTGGTGGGTTCAATTAGTTGGACAGCAGGGTTTTATTCAAAACTTTTAACTGAAGCCATATGCTTCTAAAAGATGAACTTTAACACAAACAAAAGTTTTAAATTTGATCTAGACATTACTGGAAAAAATTCTATGTGTTGTCTCAAGCAAGAATGAGGACTAAATAAACAATAGTTTTCTGCAGTTTAAATGTAATTCTGTTTATTTTCTTTTAATGTAATAATCTAGTGAGCAGTATTTTGTGTTTTAAGGAAGTATTGTTTCATCTGACAGAATCACGTAGAGTCATAAATCTCATATGCGTGTGTAAGGTTCTGGCCTTTACCTGGAGTTGGTGGTGCTCAAGTATATCTTTAAGGGAGCTGTTAAAAGAGTATGTTTTTAAGTTAATAAAAAAGTCTTACTGTATCCAAGTACTGACAGTTACATGTGGCTTTATGTGGTGAGTGTAGCAGGTCAGCCACT